>CM053586.1:5528328-5576424 GCA_028646515.1 Pseudochirops corinnae | reverse complement strand
TCCGGCCCCTGGCAGTTCCTGCCCCAGGCAGTCCTCAGCAGGAGTCCTTAGCAGAGATTCTGGCCCGCTCAAAGCAAAAAGAGTTGGCAGCCGCAGCCACTGCCTGTGACGCCGCTTCCCGTCCGCACCGCACGGAGACTCGCTTGGTTCCAGCGTTCTCTTGCTCCACCCCTACCTGCTACATCAGCAAGCTCAAGGGGCGTGGAAGATCTTCAAATCCCAGTATTGTTACACCAATCCAACCCCACCAGTTTTACAAGTGGTACCACAGGGCGCTTACAGGTTCATCTGCTAGCTATGGTAGATCAGGCTGGCCTCTGGTGGAAGAGGTGTCCCCCACCTCATGAGGTCAGTTCTGCTGTCTGGGGGCAGGCTGGGTGACCCTACACTCATGCAGGCTTTACCAACCATGGCCTGCGTGTGCTACTGCATACGGAGCAGGGCCACCTCCACCAGACTGGCCCAAGATCATGACTTTCTTGGCAAATAACTCTCAAAAGCTTTGTCATAATAAAGCTTTGTAATGAAAATGTGGAGAGGTTGTAATGACCAAGCTTGGGTCCAAAGAAGAGACAAGAGAAGAACCTTCCCTACCACTTCCTCCCAGAGGCTGGAGGAGAGGGGGGCCCATGGGTGAGGAACATGATAGAGAATGTCAGACTTTTTGGATACCTGGGTTACTTTTTTATTGATTTTTTGGATCACTTTTGATGACTACTTCTAAAAGATAGTTCTCTGAGAGGAAGGAAAGGGAAGGGGAATAGTGGGATATAGAGCTGATATAAAAACAAAACATAATAAAAAATGTATTTAAAAAACACAAATGAAGATGACAGGCCATGGGCTTTGTCCCTTTTGGAACTCCTGCTAGTCTTGTGACGTAGGTGCCCCTCTTTTGGTCCTCACCATGACTTCCCTTGGGCACGTCATTTTCCCTTTCAGAGATTCCTTTTCCTCATCTGTAAAAATGGGGTTCCTCCTTCCAGGCCTGAACCCACAAGGTTGCTGTGAAGATCTGGTCCAGTAAGTAATTGTGCAGCCCCCTTTGGAGGTGGCTGTGCAGGTGCACGAGGTGTTCATGGTGGCCAGGGGGTAGGACCATAAAACAGTAATGAATCTTGTTTTTCATAGGTTAGTCATGAAAACTGGCCTTCTGACTTAAGAGCGTGACCCTTGAGGTCCTGAAGCCCAACCCTCTCACTTCAAAAATGTGTCAGTTGATGGATGACCCACCTAAAAGGGCGGAAGAGGATTCTGAATATTTCAAAGGACTTGAAATAAATTAATAGAATCACTTAAAATGAGAGGGAATGGTAGGGACTCTATCTGTCCTACCCTGCTTGAGTGGAGAGGAAATGGTGGCACTGAGAAGAGTGACTGACCCAGGGTCGTTCACCTAGCAAGCAAAAGGGCTGGCATCTGAATCCAAATACAAGCATTTTTCAGCTGTTCAGATGAATTGTGTTCAGCACTGAAGAGACAAAGGAAGCTGCCAACAGTTTGACCTCGGTGGGCTCCCATTTCAATGGAGGGGACATCCAAATAAACAAGTGTATGTGGATAAACAGATACCAGACAGAGGAGAAGACAAAAAGGGAAGGGCCAAACTCAATGACACAGCAGGGGTTTCTTTCAGAAGGCTCTCTACTCCGCTAGAGTTTGGTGAGAACCTCACAAAGTCATCTGAGAGTGCGTGCTTCTGAGGGAACCCAAAAGCAACAGGGAACCTATTTTCAGCATGCATTCCCCAATTTACTTCATCCCACACCAACCCTTTGGGTCAGCATCAGCTCTCTATTTTGTGCATTCCTAATACTCAGGATCAGAGAAGCACAACCCAAGGTTACTTCTGTTGTAACAATATTCAAGAGGTTTCACAAAAAGTTGATGCATGATAGGAATGTGAAAATCCTACATTTTCAGTCAGTTGTATGATTATCAATATGTGCTCCAGCAGGGGCCATCACTTGTGAAGGCCTACCTTGATTAATACACTCATTAAAGATGCATTTGATTCATGGGCAGATGATGCTCATAGAAACTATGTAGATCCATTACAGTTAAAGTCCTTTCTGATGCTTCTTCCTTCATGTTAATAAGGTCCAAGATGTTGCCCATGAATTTGATATTCTCCCCTCCCCTCCAATGCTTTGTTTACCCATCCCTCAATGTCCTTACAATTGTGTTGTCTTCAGCATAAAACTCTTCTATATAAAATTTACTGCCATTTCCACCAGGTCTATAGACACATCCTAATCTGAGATGTTAAGAGTTCAAATGTAGTCATGGAGCTGTCCTCGGTGCTGAAAACAGTCACCTCTGCAGATCTTTTCCATTTTAATTCTGTTTGCTTTCCTTCTTCTGGATTTATTCACCAGTGTCCTTGAGATAATCCTCTTTGGGGGGGGTCTCTCTTTACCACTCTCTTTCAACTGGTTTTATCTGTCACTGTTCTACCAAGTGACATTTTTTCCCCAGAATTTTCCAACATCCTACATAAAGTCAAATGAGTTTATACTCTAAACAGGCATTACCCTTTGATTCCACCTCTCTCTCCTTGACAGGAAGACAAGTGTCTACTGAGTAAGATGCTCTCAGGCTTTTCTCATCTCCTTCTTATGACAATTGATTTTGATCAGCTAAACTATGTGAAATTATTTTAGTCTGTGTCTATGTCCTTTCTTCCATCCATATTCCATTTTTTTTCAAAATAAAAAAAACACAACCCCAATAACAACAACAAAAAACAACTCCCCAAAACCAAACCTGTTTGAATGTATCAGGACTGAGTAGCTTCAATTTAATATGAGATAATTTTCTTGTTTCTCTCTTCTTTCTCCAAATTTTAAACTAATTTTGACCTTTGCTTTAATGAGTCAGGGGTCTGATAACTGATATGACTCACGCATTACTAATGAGCCATTTCCTTTTCATTAAAATATAATCAATTTCTTTTTGTCAGTGTGATGTTATTTAATGTTCACCATTCCTAGTATCTACCAATATCCTTCTTGAAGAAAGAATTCATGATACGGTACATGGGCGTGAGGCTTCTGCAGAGGCCACAGCTTTGAACCCTTTCATTTCTTATTCCTGATCCATATTTTCCAATATGTCTTCTTATCCTTATTTATTCTCATCTTTGTACTGAAGACCCTGAGCCACTGATTCAATTTGGAGGGGGCAGATCTTATTTTCTGTAGAACCTGTCCATCTCTTCTATCTCAGTGCCTCCATGCTAATGCATAAATTGTAATTATTTGGGAGAGCAGATCAGTGGTCAAAGAACTGAAAAAGTTCAAGTTCACTGAGAGTCTTAAAATGGTGGCACTTAAAGGAACACTGTAATGGTCATGGTAATTTGAAGACCTTCCCTATCCCTTAATAGGTCTACAGGAATTTAAAGACCTTCCCTGCCCCTTAATAGGTCAAATGTAATCACATGGAGTCTGTAATAGGAGAAGTTTGCAGAAGGGTGAAGCAGAGCTGAGAGGAAGCTGGGAGTCAGGGCAGTTAGATGGAGGGAGGAGAGAGAACACACACAAGAAGACAGCTAGGCTTGTGAGTGTTTGTGGAAAGTCTAAAGGATGGTGTGGCTCCCTATTGTATTACGGTGTATTAACTTCTTTGTTGCTATGATGGATTTGGCTTTCTGGTGTCTGAATAAATGTTTTGCTTTTGTCTTCTATATGGAGAGTCTGTTATATTTTGTGATTCCAAACTATGCCGGCATATTCATAGTTGCCATAGGTGCTGTGAATATTGCATTGGCTCTACAAACATTTGCTAACATATGTTAACATCCATTTGCCACAATCAGTTCAGCCATTCTCAATGACTGGGCACCTACTCTGTTCACAGTTTTCTGTTTATTTTTGGCTATAAGAGAACGGTTTTGAATATTTTGGTGTAGATGGGTTTTGGGGGAAGAGTCTAACCACCCTGAGGGATATGTCCAGGAGTGAGATCTCTAAGTTAAAGGGTATAATAATCTTTCACACATCATTCCACATTATTTTCTGAAGCTGTGCTTACATTACTGAAAAAAAAAATATTGGGCAACTAGGTGATGTGATTGATTAGTGTTTGAACTGAAGTCAGGACGACTTTTCAAAACTTGCCTTGCACACTTACTGAGTGACCTTGGCCAAGTCAGTTCCCTCAGCCTCAGTCTCCTTAATCTCCAAAATGATAATAGCAATAGCACCTATACCACAGGATCTCTATGAGGATCAAATGAGATCCTCACCCTAAAAAGATGTTTTGTAAACCTTAAGTCACTACATAAACATTAACTACTACCATCATCAAGTTAACTATTATCATCATCATTATTAGTCAAGACATAACAAGCATTTATTGTTCCTAATGGTCCAGGCACTGAGATAAGTTCTAGGGATACAAAGAAAGGGCAAAACCCAGCCCTGCCCACAAGAAGCTTACATTCCTGATCAGAAAAGACAATCTGTATATACACTTAAGTGTGTGCCTATACACACCTATCTAGGTATGTGTATGTATATAGACACATATACACACATACACACATCATACACAAACACACACATATACATATATGTATATGTATACTCAAACTAAACTGCCAAGCATTCAAACTCTACTGCAGAGAGTGCAACTCCGATGGACTGGCTGCATTGTTTGAATTCAAAGCATACACTTGCCAAAAAGACTGTTTTGTGGAGAACTCACACAGGGCAAGTGTTCCCATGGTGGTCAGAAGAAGGGATACAAGGACACTCTCATGGTCTCTCTTAAGAACTCTGGAACTGATTGTGTGACACAGGAGATACTGGCACAGGATGGTCCAGCATGACATGCCCACATTAGAGAAGGTGCTGTGTTCTATGAGCAAATTTGAATTGAAACAGCTCAAAGAAAATGCAGGGTGTGCAAATTTAGAGAATCCACCCAAATGTTCACAGGAACTATTTGTGCCCAACCTGTGGTAAAGCCTTCCAAGCTTGGATTGGTCTGATCAGTCACGGTTGGCCACACTGAAACTTTACTCTAGCATAGTAATATCATTTTGGTCTTCTTCAAGAATGAAGGACAAGCAACCAACTAGTGTGTGTGTGTGTGTGTGTGTGTGTGTGTGTGTAAACATGAACATATAGAGTCTTCAAAGAAGATCAGGATTCCATGGGTGACAGGTCAGGAGGAAGAACATTCCAGACAAGGACAGCCAATGCAAAGGCCTGGAGGTGGGAAACGGAGTATCACACATCCAGATAGAATGCTTAAAGGGGAGATTGAAAAGGTAGGAAAGAAGGATCCCGATTACAGAAGACCTTTAAATGACAAACCAAGGATGTTATATTTTATCTTGGAGTTCAGAAAGTGAACCATTGGGCTTCACTGTGAATGGAAGGAGGGTCCTCTGTGTTGGCATATGAATATCTAAAAGTCGCTTGAGATTTTTTTTAGAAATCTGAATAAACAGTATCATTTGAGATGTGTATGAAAGAAAAGACAGAAGGTCTTGTAGCTGCAGAAGTGAGGGATATCCAGTGGACAACCCATGAGCTCCACTGGCTCATCTAATGTCAAGATACACAATTCAATATGAAGAGATGTTGAGGAAGGGCCCTAGCACAGTGTGTGGCTCCCTCTCCCCCACCAGAGGCAAACTTGTGGGAGAACAGGGGTGATGCCTGGAGCATCACGCACCTCACAGAGATGCCATCCAAGCATCAGCAGAACATCCCTGGCCTACCAATAGCTGCCACAATGTTCTGCTTCAGCAGAATAGCCCTTCTTTTTCATGTCCTCTTCACACACACAAAAAAAACCCTAATTTCACAAAATGTTCCATATTCATTCCATTGTTAGAAACAAATCACTAAGCCCAGAGACACCAGGTTCAATGTTTTCTTTAGACTCTTTTTAATCACTAGATCAGGAGAGGATTCAGCAGATGGCTTTGATCTTGTGTTGGTGAAGACTACCTCAGGCTAAAGGCTGTGTCAAAGCTCTCCAAAACAGCCTCTTCCCCCTCCACATCACCGCCTAGCTTCTTATACTCTGTATACATGGGTCAAAGCAAAATCCTTTTATCCACTCACTGCCAAAGACAAATTTAGATCCCCAGTCATTCAACGATGGTGACCAAATGAAGCAAAGGGATGTAGGGAATTACGGCTCCCTTCGCCACTCCCCCAATCCTTTTCTCTATATTTGTATCATAGCATTGGGGAATGTTCACAAGATATGTAATAACCTCCAAATGGCTAGGAAGAGAAGCATTTCAACAATATGAGAAATATTTTGACTTATTCAATTTCCTGGCAAGATATAGGTACGAAATGTACTTTTAGCTTAACTTTCCCAATCCAAGAACCATTCCCTATGGCAGAGGGAATGGTGGAATCATCAGAACCCAATGGTTTCTGTCATCCCCACTGCCCCATCTACCCTGAGAACAAGTCCCCATTCTCACAGATCATCCCGCCACTCCCATCATCCCTTAAAAACAAACACTGTTGTCCTCAGCATTCCTCACCAGCCTCGACGCATCTGAGCTTTGGTATTTTCAGCACTATTTTCCCAAGACTGTGACCTACTTTGGACATAACCTCAGTTTCCAGCCTTTCTTTTGGTCTTGATGTGCCTCTCCTTTAAAAATCAGTTTGTCACTGAATTCCGTGGATTTCCACATGAGTCTCCAGAATTTCATTCTTCAAATCTAGTCCCTCAGGCTGGCTCGCCCTGCAGAACTTTGCACTTCAGATACTCAACCCTACTTTCTCTGAATCTTCTAAATACATTCTTCAAAAGCCTAGCATCCACAGCAGACTACTCCTTATTTGTCTACTTTCCCTACTATGTACTTTACCGTGGAGTACTAGTTAAGCTTCCTGTTCCTCTCTGCCCCGGCTCCCATCCGATTCACACCATTTTCAATTTTATTTTTATTAATTTACTTGTTTTTAGTTTACAACATTCACTTCTCTAATATTTTGAGTTCTAAGTTTTCTCCCCCTCCCCAAGATGGAATGCAATCTGATATAGGCTATACATGTACAATGATATTAAAAATATTTCCACATTAATCATGTTGTAAAGAAGAATTAGAATGAAAGGGAAAAGACATGAGAAAAAAATAGAGAGAAAATATCACGCTTCCATCTGCAGTCAGACTCAATAGTTCTTTCCCTGGATGTGGATAACATCTTCCAGCATTTTCCATTAAAAACAACAACCACGTCAAAATGAGATAAAAATATAGATGTTCTAATCACACTCTATCTCTTGAAAAAGGAAATCATCTGGAAAGGAAGCCAAGACTTTGGGGGGAGCTCTGCTTGTGGCAGAGAAAGACCTCCAGTGCTGCCATCTCATGCCCCCATGCCAAGACTCTGGTCTAGGTAACAACTTTGCCCCCGAATTCTTCCCTCTATAGCGGTGCTCTGAAGCTTTCCCATAGTGACATTAAAGCTTTAGGATTTCTCTCTGTTGTGGCTCACATAACTGAATCCCATCACACTTCCTCTGACCCCAAATGGTCTCTGTATTTCCTCCCATGAGTATACCTTCATAAACATGGCCGATATCATGATCTATTTTCTGTTTCTTTCAAATACAGTAACCCCCTCCTTAGCCATCCTCACAGAATCTCAATTATATGAGGTCCAACATCCCTCCATAAAAGAGATGGCCCATTTCACACTATTTGTTAACCAGATTTTGTGCAGTTGTTTATAGATACTTGAGATCATAGGTTCTCTCTCCTATGCACACACACACACACACACACACACACACACACACACACACACACACACACCCCCCACACACACATATATATATATGCAGACTCTCTGCTTGGGTATTTCCACATGAATGATGCCTCTATCTTTCAGTTTTATTAAACAAATACTCACTAATATCTCATCTGCTCAAGGCACTGGGCTAGCTGTGGAGGAAGAAACAAACAAGCAGAAGTAAAAAGCTTCCTGGCCTCAAGGGCCTTGAAGTCTGTTGGAGGACAGAGCGCTCACACAGACAAATATACCATATAACCAGCAGACAACTGGGGGAATCAGAGAAGGAGTCATCTCTAGGAGTTGGTCCCAGAGCTGAACCCTGAAGAAAGGATTCTGAGAGCAGTGATAAGGGAGAAGAATCTGTCCTAGGGTTGGAGGGTGGACATCTGGTGTCAATGGACAGTGACTGGCTATGCTACGTTGAGTTTTGGACATGGTTAAGAGCCTCATGTCACTGACCTGTAAAGTGTGTGAGGAAGAATGATGTGAGATATTCTATACAAGGTCATTCAGAGCCAGGCTGTGAATAGAGGTCCTTAAATAGAAGCCTCAGAAATGTACATCTTATGGTAGAAGCAACAGGAGGCCACTGGAGGTTTGTGGGCAGGGCAATGGCATGGTCACTCTTGTCCACGAGAAAAGTCACGTTGGTGGCTATGAGAAAGATGGACTGGAGAGAAAAGGGCTTGGAAACAGAGAAGGGAGGAGTGTAGGGGCTGCGATCTACAGCATGTGATAGAGAAAACTCCCATATGGAGGAACTGCCAACTCTCCAGGTACTGATACTGGCTTACCCATCTCCCTTTGCTCTCTAATGGTTAGAAACCTGGCAGTCCTCTAATGTGATCAGAGATGACTTAGTCTTTGTTGGGAAGATGCTCTCCAGTGGAAATTCATGCTCCAGCCTTGCCCCCTTGACTCCTGAGGCTTTCTTCATGTTCCCATTGATCAGACTGAACCCAACTCTTCTTTCTTCCTGTTTCTCTGTCTTGGCTCTCTTTGGCTACTGGCCTGATTTATACGTGGCAGGTTTGCAACATTTTCTCATGAGGCTTCTTTCCTCAAGCATAAGTATATAGAAAATTCTAGTGCTAGTGAGATTTTCAAATCATGACTCAATCTCGAGACGAATAATTTCTTCTAATACATTCTGTGCAAACACAAAGCTTTGATAGTCGCTGTACTGATGCCTTTGGATGCTTTCTCCCAGGGTGATATCCTTTAGTTTGGATTTTATGAGTTTTCTATAAGTAAAGAACATTTTCTCTTGTAACAAACATGGGCAAAAAGAACCATTAAAAATAGACATGGAAATCCCATTGTGGGGCTCCAACAAATGAAAGCACAGAGCATTTTTAAGAAATCTGGCTTCAACCTTGCCACTCAAATTCTGTTTTGAATTAAATGAGTAAAATTGCCTCTTGATCTAAGCCACCCCAAGACAGAATAAGTCCCAGGGGGGTTTTTAGAGGCAGGCTGACAGGGGCTTGGTCTGTGCATGCCAAGTGAGTCCCACTACAGCCATCTCCCCTTCTAGTCTTACTTTAGGTTACACCTCTCCATCCACTCAGCATTTAAGTCAAACTGACCCACTTGCTCTCCCACCCTGCAGGACCTTCCACCTTTGGTCTTTGATTCTTTGCAGGTTCCTTCCCTCCTCTGCCTGGAAGGTCCTTCATCCTCACCTCCACCACTTAAGAGTCCTTAGCTTCCTTTGGGGCACAGCATGGCAGTGCCACCTCTGGCACGAGGTAATTCCCTGCCCAACTCTAATATTCATTCTCTTGCTGTCTTCAATTTGCTTTGTGTTTATTTGTAGATACTCAGTGTTTGCCAGTCTGGGTCCATAATGCATCTCTGTCCCAAACCCCAGAAGAATATAGGATCCCTGGGGACAGAGACTAATTCATTTTTGCCTTAGTATCCTGGTATGTAGCACAGTGCCTGGCACACTGGGTGGCTCATAATTGTTTGCCAAATTGAAACAAATTGGATTCAATGGCACAATGGAGATCTGTGGTTGGGTGCCCCTTCCCATCAGATCCTGTCTTAGGGTCATCATAATGTTATACACAGAAAGGAAGCTTAGAGAAAAGCAAGCTATATGACAATAATAATTAAAAGTAATCTTTGAAAGGTGGATCATGGAAGGACTAAGGTTGCATTCCAAGCTGTGCCAGCCACATTGTATTACACAGCGCCACCTTAAACATTCATCACTGCTTCTGTGACAGCTTTGGGAGGGGGTGCCAGCCAATTTGTCCACGTCAGAGAAATGCTGATTTGGAAGACAGCCAATAGACCCCCAAGTATCGGCAGAGTAAGAAATTTAATATATGCAGGTTACTTATTTGTGTACACATGGCTTTTGTCCAGAAGAATGCAAGCTCCCTGAGGGCAGGACCATTCTCGTTGTTTGCTGCGTACATTGTCACCAGCTTGGTCTTGATCATTTTCACCTACCCTAAAAGGACACTCCACATTTGCTGGAGGCATTTCTTCATTGGGATGTGCGTGTGCTCTTTGTGCCTTTCTCCACGTCTCAGAAGATACCACGGGTGACCTTTGACTGGTGCTCCTCCTTCGCCATCTGCCGGCCTCTCCTGTGATGATGAAATACTCCAGACGTACTTCTGATTGAATTACCTTTATCATGGAGTTAAGGCAAGGAGAGCCGATGACAATGTTTACAGCAGGCAAAGTTTCCTTTCCTTGAACACAGGCTAAAGGGCTGTAGACGCTTGCTGTTCAAGTTTACCCTTCTGATTGTGCTGCTGCTATGTAAATCAATTTGTTAATGTTCCTTGCAGAATGCATGAGCCAGTTATACTGACAAACACACAAAGCTCATTCGTAATTAGCAGTTAATTAGTAAGAAGGAACAGATGCTGTTAGAGTTTCAGCAGGCAAACAGGTTCTGTAAACAATGCTTATAAATCTAAATGAATTTATTAACCACAACGCAACTGTCAACATTTTGTTGGCAACTGCACAAAATATGGCGGAATCTCCCAAACGTCTCGGCAATGGATTAATAACCGCCGCGTCAACGGAAGGCTACCAAGCCATCTGACTTGCTGTCATCAGGCATCTACTCAATCTTGTCCACTAAGTCACTGCTTTCTGTCTCAATCTCCCACATACACCAGATGATGAAGCCCATCAGAGTGTCATGTGAAAATGCAGACTTTTTTGGGGGCAAAACCTTGAGACAGTAGTGTGATCTTGAGGGATTTGCTCTCGTTCTTTGCTTACAGGTATCACCTCTTCAAATTTTCAGGGTAGGACTTAAGGAACCCAGGTAAACACCTAGTGATATTCCTAAGGTGATGAGGAACCGGCTTGGGTGAGAAAACATGGACTCACACGTAAAGGGTGTTTGAAGTTCTCTCCTGCAGACTTTTCTTCTATCACACTTCCGGAGAGGTGGGCACTCAGACAGGAAGTGGTGCCTCCTCTTCCGGCTAAGGACTCATGAACACCATGTGTCAGAAATAGCTATAAGATCAGCAATGTTTGACATTTGTGGGCTTAGCACTGTGCCTGGCATACAGCTAAAATTCCTGGTGACTACTGGCTGACAAGGTCTCTCCTTGTTGGAATGCAAGCTTCTTGAGGGAACTTTGTCTTGTCTTTGTTTCCCCTGAATGTAGCCTAGCATCGGGTACACAACAAATGCTAAATAAATGCTTGGTGACAGATTAATGATTGAAAAGCTTTGGCTCCCTCATAGCACTTAATGAACTAACCCACACTGAATGGATTGCTGGATTTGTGGACAGAGTGTGTGCCGGTACATGTCTAACAACTGGTTCTCTGAAAGGGCAGGATGCACGTTTAAGTTTAATCTGCATTATTCCCATTTTCTTCTATCCCTGTATCAAGTCTAGACAACCAACAGAACCATAAATTCAGAGCTTGATTTATAGCATTTGCTCATTCCTCTGGTTTAAATGCTCACACTGAACATTTAACCAGTGGCTTGGGCGAGCTGGTTGAGCCAGTTCAAGCTGGCTCCAGCACCTCCTGCACGGAGGCTCATTTGGTCACCTTGGATCAGAGAAATGTTTCATCTCTCCCAGCAGCGGAGAAAAAACATAGAACCAGAGAGAGGATGATGATGAAGAATAAATCATAGCATTTGAACTTTCTGAAGCACATTGAATTTTTTAGAGATATCTCATTTGTTTGAATGAAAATCCTTTATTGAATGTGTGTGTGTGTGTGTGTGCGCACGCACATGAGAGAGGGAGAGAGGAAGGGAGAGGGGGGAGAGAGGGGAGAGTGAGAGCCAGAGAGAGAGAGAGAGAGAGAGAGAGAGAGCGCCAGAGAGAGAGCCAGAGAGAGAGAGAGAGAGACAGAGAGACAGAGAGAGAGAGCCAGAGAGAGAGAGAGACAGAGAGACAGAGAGACAGAGAGAGAGACAGAGAGAGAGAGAGAGACAGAGAGAGAGAGAGAGAGAGAGAGAGAGAGAGAGAGAATGTTTGTGCTGGTATGTATCCTACTAGAATGCCAACTCCCCAAGTGCAGGAATTGTTTCAACTTTGTGTCCCCAAGACTTGGAACATGGAAGGCACCTAATAAATGCCTCTTAACTATCTCAAAATCATTGGAGGGGCAGCTAGGTGGCACTATAGTAGATGGAGTCAGGAAAACTTATCTTCCTGGGTTCAAATCTAGCCTCAGAAACTTACTAGCTGTGTGACCCTAGGCAAGTCACTTCCTCCTGCTTGCCTCAGTTTCCTCATCTGTCAAATGAGCTGGAGAAGGAAATGGCAAAGCAGTCTAGTATCTTTGCCAAGTAGGGTCACAAAGAGTTAGACATGACTGAAAACAACTAAAGAAGAAGTCATTGGAATCCATCTGAAGTGGCCTTCAACAGTCTGGGGTCAATTACACAACCTGCTTTTAGGCTGTTATATAGCTTTCTTCTCTCTCCCTTGGGTCTAGAATGCTTGTCTCTAGGAGCCTCTAGAGTTGGAAGGGTATTCAGTTGTCCTTCAGTCTAATACAGTGGTTCTCAACCTTCCTAATGCCGTGACCCTTTAATACAGTTCCTCATGTTGTGGTGACCCCCAACTATAAAATTATTTTCGTTGCTACTTCATAACTCTAATTTTGCTACTGTTATGAATTGTAAGGTAAGTATCTGATATGCAGGATGTATTTTCATTGTTACAAATTGAACATAACCCACAGGTTGAGAACTGCTGGTCTAATCCCTACACTTTGTGGATGAGGGCACTGACCTCCATGAGGGCACATGCAAGCCCAACATCACACAGGCAGGAAGTTGCCGAGCTAGACTTCGAGCCCAAGAACTCTGACTCTGGATGTGCATCCAGGTTCTCTGACTCCAAAGACAGAACCCTTTCTACTGCACTGCATAACTTGATGACCCGGGGTTCTCCCACCCACCGTGTCTCAGCTCAAATCCCTTGCCTCATATTTCAGTGAACAAATGGAGGTCCTTCAGTGTGAGAGCTCTCTCTTCTCCCATCCTCCCCATTTCACATCATTCAAATCCTTCTGCTGCTCCTGTCTCACATGGCCCTTCTCCTTGGCAAGGCCAATCCCTCCATGTGCACGAGTGATCCCGTTCCATCCTGTTTTCTCCTGCAGATTGGCCCCTTTCTCATCCAGACTCTCACTTATCTTCAATCACTCCCCTCTCCTGGCTGCTTCCCCACTGCCTACAAACACACCCATGTTCCCCATCCTCATACCACCCTCCCCTGGCTCATTCATCTCGGCTTGCTTTTGTCTTATATTTCCCTTGCCTTTTATGGCTCTGTTCTTTGAGAAGGCCATCCACAATCGCTGCCTCCACTTTCCTTTCCTCTTCTTTACTCTCTGCTGCTTGGCTTCTGACCTCATCATTCACCTGAAGCTGCTCTCTCCAAAGTTAACAATTTCTTATTTGCCAGATCAATGGCCTTTTTTCAATCCTCATCCTCCTCACTTCTCTGCATTCTCCTCTGGCGTTGGCGACCACCCTCTTCTCCATGACATTCTCTCTAGGTTTTCGTGATACTGCTCCCTCCTGGCTTTCCTCCTTGTCTAACCATTCCTCATTCTCCTTGGCTAGCTCTTTATCCAGCTCATATCTATCGGTGAGGGGCATCCCAAAAGGCTCTGTCTTGGGTCTGCTTCATCTCTCCTTCCATACACTTTCACTTGGCAATCTCTCCTAATCTCCAATCTTACATCTCCAACTCCCTACTGGATGTGTCTAGCTGAATATCTTTTTACAGCCATCCTAAGGTCAACATGTCCAAATGAGCTCATTACCTACACCTGTCCCTGACTCCAGGTACAGTACTCCAACCACTGTAGCCCCCAGATCCATCTCAATTCATTTAATTCAACACAGAAAATGTTAAAGCACTTTTCCAGTCATCCCTCTTTCTAAATCTCCATGACGATTCACTGCCTGTTAATCGTCACCCACTTTCCAGGTATGGCATCTTAACTCCCAGCTCTAAAGGAGCAACCTGACCTGGGAAGAGTAGCTTTTTGTTCCAAAGTAATTCCACACCTCTCCCTCAAAGACAATTAGCGCTATTTCCTTCCCTCTGAGATTACATCCATTTTATCCCATCACTAGCTTGTTTAGGGTGGTTAGGTGGCGCTGTGGACAGAGCACTTGGCCTGGAGTCAGGGAGACTCATCTTCCTGAGTTCAAATCTGGCCTCACTGACTAGCTGTGTGACCCTGGGCAAGTCACTTCACCCTGTTTGCCTCAGCTTCCTCATCTGTCAAAAGAGCTGGAGAAGGAAATGGCAACCCCTCCAGTGTCTCTGCCAAGAAAAGCCCAACTGGGGTTCCGGAGAGTTGGACGCGACTGCAATGGCTGAACCCCAGCACAGCCTGTTTGCAGAGAGGCATCTGCCTGTGACCCTCCCCCCTGAGAAGGTTGGCTTGCTGGGGCCAGGGCTAGCTTTATTTGCTTGTTCTGTACTGTCCGTGTATCCCTGGGACCCACATACAGCAGGGGCATAATGAATGTTTGTTCCTCTGGTGACGATTAGAGAGAGGGCGTGAATCATATATCCCAGAGAAATCCCAGAGAACCTGAGCCCTCCTGGGTGTAGTGACCCTATACTGGGGTGGGGAGAGCTCTGCATTTGGAGCTTAAAGCCCTGAGTTCAAATGCCGCCTTTTCCTGGTCCCACCTGCATGACCTCAGGATGAGCCCCGACCATTGAAAGGCTGCTTTTTATTTTCCTAATTTCTGGATTGGTAGAGATGTTTGAATGCCCCGGGTGCATGGCCTCTTTCTGTGACTCACATCTGGCCGTTGGGACTCTCCTCAGGGCCGGGGCACTTGTGCCCTCGGCTGTGGGCTCTTGATCACTGGTGACCAGTGAAGCTCGAGTCCATTTTGGAGGCATCCTGACATATTTCTTTATTTTTCAAGTCTAAGATACTTGTTAAGGAGCCGTCCTTTTCTCCATGCCGCTGAAGCTCAGTGTGATCCCTGTGACACACAGCCATGACTAAGCCATCAAGGTAGTTCTAATCTAGCAATGACACTTGCTGCTGTGTCACCAGAAAGAGAGGCACTGACTCATGGCTTGTAACTATTCTCTCCTCCTCCTCCTGGGGAGGCCTGAAGCATCATCCTATGACAACAGGACATTGTTCAAGGCCATCTCTAGTTGAGATCAATTACCAGGGCATGCTAGAGGCACTAGGTCCCCAGGAGCTAGCACTCAGTACTCGGCACATAGTAGGCGCTTAGTGAGTCATGGCGACCAAGTCTCCTCTCTGAGACTTATAAAGCTTAAATGAGTTGCTCACAGTCACAAAGCTGGTTAAGGATCAGACATGAGACCCGAACACATTCTTCTAGACTCTAACTCTGGCATTCTAGCCACTGGATCAGATGGCCTCTGATATATCAGAGAGAAAGATGGATAGATTTAAAATTTATGATAATATACATCCCAATGCCCCCCAAACATCCTTATTGAGAGACAGCCTTTGAAAGAAATGAGGATATGTGTTCATGGAACAAATCATGGTTATCTGCCATGGTGATCTTCTTTTCCAATAAGATCCTGGAATCAATCAAAGCTCCAGACTTTGGAGTCCAACTCCCGCATTTTATAAGTGAGGTGCCCGAGGCCCAGAGAAGAAAACTCACTATTAATACTAATAAAAACAACAACAATCGCTAGCATTCATATCATCCTCTGAGGTTTGCAAAGTGTTTTACAAAAAAGCTTCTCCATCCTCTTGATAACACTGGGAGGTCACTACTGTTATCAGCATTATCCCCATTGCAGAGATGGGGAGACTCGAGATCCAGCACTCTTTGCACTTGCTGTCTCTGTGTCTAGTGACCTCATTTCAGAGGAACTGAACGGTTGGCCTATCTGGAATGGGGATGAGCTCAACCTTCGCCTGGCCTTAGGAACACCACTGATGCTAAAGAATGCCAATTCAAAAGCTTAATCCCAGAATGCTTCAGGAAATTATAAAATCATAATTGTGAATTATGGGTCAAATAAAAGTGCTGGTTTTCCCCCAATCTCATAATATGGAAACATAAAGACCTTGTAGGAAATGGAGCAGCTAGATGGTCAGTAAAGTCAGGAAGATCTGAATTCAAATCTAGCCTCAGACACTGGATTTGTGACCCTGGTCAAGTCACTTAACCCTATAGATCTCAGTTTTGTCATCTGTAAAATGAGCTGGATAAGGAAATGGCCAACCCCTCCAATCTCTTTACCAAGAAAACCCCAAATGCGGTCATGGAGAGTGAGACATGACTGAAATAACTGAACAAGAAGAAAAAGGAGGGCTCCTGTAACGTTTGGCCATGAACGGATGAGCCTTCCAAGGAATCTGATTGTCCACAGTAATAGTGATATTTGGCCACAGCTCTATGTTCTTTAAGAAAAAAATAATCACTGTGGATTTCCAACATTTTATGCTTCTTTTGAGGCCTACATTCTTTCCAAAGTCAGAAGTTCAACATTGTGTTGAAGTTTGGGAAGCTGATATCTCAACTCTCAAATAAGCACAGAGTTAATGTACTTAGTTATCAGCAGACCTCAGCTTCCCGAAGTAACCAGCAAGAAATAAGAGAACGTACTTCCTCAAAGAGGGCAACCATCTGGAGGCTCGGAAAAGGTGAATGAACTGAAATGATGCAGATGGAGAGCCCTGAGAGCTGGCCCAATGGCCACAGATGTGAAAGAACACGTTCCAACATTCCCTCCAAAGCCCCCCACATACACACCTCTCTCCACGCCTGTCCAGGAATCCCAACTAGAAAGACCAGTCTGGCTGCCTTGCTGCTCCTCTTCTGTGGCATCCTGTCTCTTGCCTCTGCCCCTTCCCTCACGCCTAGGATGCCCTCGGCTTCTGAGAAGCACTAATTTCCTTCATAGTACCAATGCTACCATCTAGAGGAGTTCTATCCATGCGTTCCTTCCCCCCAGGTGCTACACTGTATTTATTTGACATCCATCTTATATTGATGTGCTTGCAAGTCCATTTGTTTCCCAGCAGTAAAATGTAAGCCCCTTGAGGGCAAGGATGATTTTTTTATGCCTATCTTTGGTTCACCATATAATATCTGGTACACATATGGCACTTAATAAATGCTTTTGGAATAAATGAACAAGGCTAAAGTAGGGCAAGAAGAGCCCTTTCTGACCAACATAGGGTCACTTGAATCCTTTTTCTAGGCATCCCCAAGTCAGACCAGAGAGAATGAGGTCCATTTTTAGGAGGCACCCATGTAAATGCCTCTACTTACTTTCAGGAAGATGAATCAAACAATCATCCAAGAAGCACCTATTATGTGCTAGGCTTTGTTCTGGGCTCTGGAGATAACAAGGATAAGGAAACAGCCCCAGGCTTCATGGAGCCCACTTGGTACCCAGGGCTAGGAGAGGGTCCCCACTCAAGTACAGAGTGTGCCAAGGCAGAAAGACAGCAGTGGGTTTCCTGTACCCACACAAATGGTCATGCCCAGGGGGTGTCAATGCATGGGCATTTCTGGAGCAGTCCCATTTGCTTCAAGCATTACTCCGAGCAGGTATTGGAGAGCTCGAGTCCCTCCTCCCAAGTAAGGGCACGTCTGATCTAATTGGAAAAAATATTTCAAGGGCTCTGGGAATAGTCACTGTTAACTGAATGCAACAACAAGAAAGGGAAGGGGGGAAAAGGGCCTGAGGACCCAGGGGAATTACCAAATCAATTAACAACTAATTCAGGAACTAATTTCTGGATTGCCTCTTAGCACAAAACTCTCTCTTTAATTTCCCCGGCAATAAGCTTCAGCCTGCTTGCTCGTCCTAACACACACTGACGCCTCCGATGAGTTTACAAGTATCTCTTTTTGATGGGCTACTCTGCATTATATCTTCACAGGTCAGTGCAACCTCAGCCAAGGGCTGGAAAGATTTAACGACGCTGGTAGCTGCCGGGAAGCAATTTACAAGGCCCAGAGTAAGGACGGCATGTTGTAAAGGGCTAGTAATCAACCAATTAGAGATACCGTAAATTCCAGATACTCCAATTAGAAAGAGCAGCTAGAGAAGGCATGACCATTCATTCCTACCTTTGGAGTAACTCCAGCATAATGCTTTCATGTTTTTTAAGATGACCTGGAGAGAGGGTCAGGGGATGGGATGTCCATTAGAAGGTAAGCACCCTGAGGGCAGGCCTAGGGCTTAGAGACAGGTTCAGCTACTGTTACAAAGTAACAAGCTGGCAAATTTTTTGGTCTCAGGATCGATCTCTTTATATCCTTAAAAACTGAAAGCCCCCAAAGAGCTTTCATTTATGTGGGTGATATTTATTGTACTATAAATACAACCTAATAACACTTAAAAACATTAAATAATTAAAATAACAAGAATGAATCCATTCCATATTAATATGATATATTCCAAAACAAAAGAAGAGAGGGGGTGACCTTGTTACATATATTTGTGCCAATCTCTTGGCTTAGTAAAAGGCAGCTGGATTCTGCTATCTGCTTCTGCATTCAAATTGTTGAGAAATACTGTGGTGGTAAAGTACATGAAGAGAATGCAGGCTCATACTTGGAAAAGGGAGAATTTTAATAGGCAAATAACATTGTGGTATTATTATGAAAACAGCCTTGACCTCCCAGAGCCCCTAATACAGTCTCTGGGGATTCCCAGCAGTCCAAGGACTATCCTTTGAAAACCTTAGGTGTAGAGGAGCCTACAAGGAGGGCAAGCCCTCCATCAAAGCAGGTCAGTCTTGCTCTGTTACTTATAGTCTTAGAGACCTGAGAGGCTTCTGGGGCTGAATGAGCCAGTGGAGGGGAGAGGCCAGCTCTCTCCCTTCCTCTCTCCCATGGAAGCCTTCAGAGGACAGAATGGGATATTTGAACTCATCTCTGTATGCCCAGCATGGAGTCTCACAAAATCTCAGTTTAGCTGCCTCCCTTCCACAAAATATTTCCTAATTCTCTTTCCCCACTCTCTTGCTTTTGAAATCACTTCATATCTCTTTATCAGTGTACACATATATCACATCTCTCAATGGAAAGTCTGTGTGTCTGTCTCCCTCTTTCCCTTCCCACCATCCTGGCTATTGCAGTGTGTGACAAAGGGCTGATGACTAGACTAATGGTAGAGTCAGTATAGGGACTCCCAAGGGAGGAAGTTTCCTGCACCAAAGCAGATGCGAACTTCTTGGCACCTCTATCTTAGTGAGTAGCCTGGGTGTTCTGAGAGGGAAATGGCCTGTCTACCATCACACAGCCCATGCATGGCAGAGAAGGGACTGGATTCTGTCTCAGCATAGCTTTGAGTCCAGCTCTCTAGCCATTGCACTACCCTGTCTTTCACATGGAGAGTACTTCGAATATAATTGGTGAGTGACTAAGTATGGCAAATAGTGTGGGATTTGTGGCTGGAAAAGACTCTTTTTAAAGGGGAGGAAGCTGAGGACCAGTTTCCTATAAAGGTCTGAAGGATGTGTCTTGATTTCTACCCTAAGGAGGAATTCCTAATACAATTCCTTAGTAATGTTCAGAATTAGAACAATGGAGAAAGTCACAGAGGCATCAGTCATGGAAGGAGGAAAGGAAACAAGCATTGATTAAGTGCCTGCTATGAATCAGGGCTGAGCTAAGTGATCCTCACAGCAACACTGCAAGGAACAGTATTATTATCCCCCATTTTACAGCTGAGGAAACTGAGGGAAACAGGGTAAGCAACTTACCCAGGGTCACACTGCTAAGAGGTGTCTGGGCCATATTTGAACTCAGATCTTCCTAACTCCAAGGCCAAGATTCTATCCACTGCACTACCCAGCTGCCTATAACATAGTATCTATCCACTAAGACTAAAAAGAAATATTCCCTGCCCTCAAGGAAATGACTTTTTATTGCAAAGGTGCTAAATGTAACTCTTAGGAATAAAAAGTAACTAAATGGCAAAGAGAATGGCCTGGCTTTAGGCTCCAGAAGTTCAGGATGGAGCTCAGAGCTAACTGAACGGAGGGAGTGGGAGCCGAGCAGATCTAGGGAGAAGGGAAGACCAATGAACGTTCATCCTTGTACCCAGCACGATGTCTGCTACATAGTATCAATATGAGTGCTTGTTGCCTGATAGCTAGACAGGGAACTCCCAGAGGGCCTGGGGAGCCTGGGAAGAATCCACTCCGGCTGATCACAGCAATCCCCGTAGGGAGATACTCCAAGGGTCATCACTCCCATTTGAGAGGTGAAGAAACCCAGGCTTTGAGACATTAAGTAATGTCGTCATCATCACACCTATTAAGAGCTGGTACCTGGCTCTGGCAGAATGTGAACACTGTTTTTAAATGTTTTTCAATCCTCTGACCTCAGAGAAGGTCATTCTGCCAAGTAGTGAGTGTTCGAGTGAAGGTTGGAAACTCCAAGTCCCAAACTGTCCACTGCTCCTCGCTGCCCCTCCTTCCCCCAAATTTGTTCATTGGGGAATGTGATTTTTCAGATATAAAAAAGGGATATTTCTTCAAGGCAATTTTAGGGAGCCCATAAGAACCTATAAAATCAGTCAGTCTCATTTTTAATTTCTTTTAGGCTCTGAAATCTTTTCGATATTGCAGATTATTTTTTGGTAAAAGTGGTTTTACTTGCTAATAAATGATATAAAAGTGTTGGTTTGGTGTATCAGCAACTTCTGAAATCCCCTTAATCAGAATGCACACCTTCTATGATTTAAGTTTCCAATTCACTGGGCATGAGCACAGAAAAACCAACTTAGCTTAACTTTGCATGTGGATACGTGTGTGTGTGATTCCTGAACTTCATATATACACACATGCATATACATTACAGACATATACATATGATGGCATACGGATATAATAAGGATAAGAGCTAACATTTATATAGCCCTTACTGAGTGCAAGCACTTTAGAATTAATATCTCATAACAACCCCAGGAGGGAGGTACTGTTATTATTCCCCATTTTACAAATGAGGAAACTGAGGCAAACTGATTAAATGACTTGCCCAAGGTCATACAGACAGAAGAAAGTGTTGGAGGCTGGATTTAACTCAGACCTTCCTGGGTGCAGGCCCAGTGCTCCATCTCCTTATGTATGAATACACACACATACACACACACACACACACACACACACACACACACACCCCCACCCTCAAGGAACTATAACTAAAATAAGAGAACAGAATTTTGCTTAAGAGTGCCAGCTGGATGCAGGTAGGCCAAAGGCACAGGGGCAGAAGCTTATGCCTCCTAAGCTGTGGCCTCACACTTTGGGCAAAGGGGGAGCCTGAGGTCACTGTCGCTAGAGGCCCTCTAGGCCAAGCTCATTGGAGGGATGAATACAGAGGAAGTAGCTGATGAACGTTCAGAGACAGGTCCAAGTTTACATAGTTTGTGGCCAAAGGGTCTTTGACTACAGGTGATCTCGACAGTTTCTGCCCAGGCTAAAGCTCCCAGGCTCCTTCCTCTGACTCATTTGAGAAAGAGCTCAGAGATGCTGGAGAAGGCCCAGAGGAGATGAACCAATGAGCTGAAGCATCTTGGATTGATGTCATAGGAGAATCGGATGAAGAACCTAGCTTGGAAGAAGAGAGGGCCAAGAAGAGACAAGATGCCAGTCTCAAGGGCAACCTGGGGGAGGGAATGGTCTTTCCTCTGCTTGTCCCCAGAAGGTGGAACCAGGAAAAGGGGGGAGGGTGAAAAGAAGCTGGATGTCAGGGGGTACTTCCTGGCTGGTGGAGCTCCGACAAAGTGTCGGGGCCACGTTAGGAAGGAGTGGGGTGCCCCTCCTAGAGGGCTTCAAGGAAAGGCTAAATGACCACTGGTCAGGCAGGTTCAAGAGGCTTGTTCTTGTTCAGGAGAGGCTGGTCTGGCTGCCCCTAACTTCACCCACTCCTGAGATGCTGGATGAAAACTCATACTATCTGTATGACACTCACTCTCTCTCTCATTCTCTCTCTCCCCTCTTCCTCCCTCTCCCACCTTTCCTTTTCCTCCTTCTCTCCCTCTCTCTTTTAAAGACCTAGAGTGCCAGAAGCTGTGGAACAGACACTAATGCCCTAGCTAAGGTTCTAGGGAACCAAATGCATTTGCAAACATGCTGCCAATTCTGGACTCACGCAATTAGTTATAAAACCAACTGCCAAAAACTCCAGTCAAGATAAATATGCAAATCTGCAGGCAGAGAGCTCACAGGAGGAACGGAAGGAGCTGACGTTTGGAGACGTTCTCCATGACAAAGCTGAGGGAGGACAAGGATCCCTCTCTGCATTTGATAAACAGAGAAACTGAGGGCCAGGGCAGTGCAGCGACTGCCCGGTCCTGCAGCTGCTAAAGGAGGCCCTCTGCAGCACCGAGACCTTGCGGTTCTCCAACTTGGTGATTCTGTGGCTGCAGTCCCGTGGCTCTTGGCTGTGGCCTCCTGGTGGGCAGCGATGCCTCCAAAAGGATCATGCTCCCTTCACCACGCCAGACACCTCCCAACTGTGGTCAGATCAGGACGACTGGGGGCTGGTTTATGGGACTCTTTGGGAGACTGACCCAAAGTAGTATGGACAGTTCTTGTGGGAGGCAGCGAGATACGTTAGGATAGTGCAGGCACCTAAAAATTCTGAGTCCACACAATGTCCCCAACCCAAGTGGAAGGCAGCAGGGTGTGAAAATGAAGTGAGATGGAGGGTGAGTGAACAGATTCCAATCGAGCTGCATGACTTTTTCTAAGCCTCCTGCTCTGTGCCTCTGTTTCTCCATCTGTAAAAAGAGAGGACATGAGACTAAAGACCCAGAGCTGGAAAGTGCCTGCATTGAGGGGCCTTCCTGAGACACAGTCACCTGGCCCAATCTCCTCCTTCTCTAGAACCAAATCTGTCTAAGATCCCTTCCAGATCTCAATTTCTATGATTGTGTACGGCATTTGCCAACACTGGTTCCTAAATCATTTTGAAAAACCAAACAAACAAAACACAAGCAGTGACGTAATTTTTTGGGGGGGGAGGGGGTGCTGCACAAATCTGTAATTTTATTCTTAAAGAGAACCATCAGCCTGGACACTGCCAACCAGCAGCTGACGCTCTTGAAGAATAGTGTGGCAAAGTAGAAAGCTCTCTGGTTTGGAGTACAGAGCTGAAATCCTGCCTCTGATGCTTTACTATCTGCATGACCTTGGGGTGGTCAGTTAAAATCTCAAGGCCTCAGTGTCCTCATCTGTAAGATGGGAGATTGAGCTAGAAGATGGCCTTTGGGGTCCCTTCCAGGTCTGGATCTCTGACGCTATGAACTTTACTTCTTAGGAGACTGGCAATGGGCAGGGACAGGTTTGGCTGACGTGTCCCAGGCCACACAGCTAGAAAGAGTCAGAAGGGAGTCTTGGACCTTGGTCTTCCCGAACCCAAAGCTGGCTGTCTACGATCCCCCAGCTGCCTCTGTAGACACTCTCTACAAGGAAAATAAAATAAAATCTTAATTACGTTAGTATCTTTTCTCAGGGGCATCGACATCTGTTTTTTCCGTAAGATTTACAAATATGCCCAGGATGCAAGAGACATTTACATAAATCCATGCATATTCGGTGATGGCTATGCTGGGAGAGAGTCAGAGCAGGGCAGTGGAGAGAGTGCTGAGCTGGGGGTCAGAGAGCCCTGGCTTCATAGCCCACCTCTGACACCTCCGAGCTGGGTGACCTCTCTTTGCCTCAGGGTCCTTGTAAGGGGGTTGGATTGGAGGGCCATGAAGGACCTTTTCGGCTGGGGCTCAGTTCACTCATCTGGTCTATGATATCCTTCCCAGCTCTGAATCTGTGGTTCTATGTATGAATCCGAGCTCATGAAATCTGAGTTAGCCAGTGCACTACCCACCTTGGGGTGGTTTGCTCTCCTAGCAGCAGTGGTGGGCTGACTTACCCTGAGTACCTGGACCACAGGAAGGAAACCATAGCACCCATTGTTCTCTCCCCTCATCCCCCCAGACCACAGCGCCTACTCCTGAAGCATCTTCTTGGCGGGTGTGAGTTAAGAGGCCCCTTCCCATTCCCATGAGCAGCTGCTGCAAGAATGGAGAGCTTCTCTTTCTGGTGATGCCGGGGAGCAGGTATGACAGTCCCCTGCAGCTCTCTCAGGCTGGTCTCACAGTGAAGAGACAGCAGGAAATCAATCTGACGGACTTCTCTGAGTTTAGCTCATATTTCCAAAAGCCGCCTGAAGAAGCCCTCCCTGGAGCCCCGTCAAGCAGTTTAAGGTAGGAAGTCAATGGTTTTCTAAGAGAATGAGTCTGAACAATCAAATTATTCCAAAGGGAATAACTTAGGGAGAGAACTTTGCCACCCTTAAAGCCATCTGAGAAATGCAAGCAGCCAGTCCTCTTTTTCCTTACCTTCTCCCTCTCTTTATCCTTTTCCAAAGAGTTCAGATAGAAATGATCCCGGGACCCCCCTCAGATAGTCCTCTCAAAAGTTCTAGGGACTACGGCTGAGGTCCAGAAAGGTTTTTATACAAATCAGTGGAAAAGCCTCTAGCAAACACTGATTGGGTCCCAGGCACTGTATGAGAGGCTGGGAATGAAAATGCAATTCTAATGGGGGGGGGGGGGGAGGCAGGGCCAGCCTCAGCAGAGGAGGGGTGGTGAGGGAAGAGACATCCGTTCTGAGGAGCCTGATGGAAGGCGAATGGAACAATGGGGCAGGTGAGTCCTTCAGAGGACGTGGCGGTGTAGATTTAACGGAACAAGAGCATTTGGCCGCAAGCTCCTCTGCACTGTTAACACATTTACGATGGTTGTTTCCACCATACTAGCTTATTAGAAATCTGGGCAGATAGACGCGGAAACAAGAACTCTGCACGCAGGATTTCAGGAGGCACCTGGGGCATCATCCAAGCCCAAATGGTGATTTTATAAATGAAGAGGAGGAAGCCTGGAGGACGGGGAAGAAGGAAGTTGCGGTCTACTTCTTGGCCCTTGGAGGCAGAACCAGGAGAGATGGGGAGAAGCTTTAAGAGTAAGGAGATGTCTCCTAAAATCTGTTCCAAAGAATAATGACCAGCTCACGAGGCCCTTCTTGGGAGGCCTTTAAGAAGAAGCTAGAAGACGTGGGGATGTGGTCGAAGACTTTCTTCAGAAGGCAGAATGAGCTCGAGCACCTCTGGGATCTCTGCTGAGTTTTTGTGACACATGGAGGAGGGAAAGAACGAGGCAAAGGATGATGGGAAATCTGAGGGGAACCCAATCCCTTCATGTTGGGGGCAGCTGATTAGTCCCAGATGTCGCAGGCTGTGGCAGCACCCAATTACTACTGAGCAAAGCCTCTCACAGGTGTCTTCTCCCCGAGAGGCACAGAAGGGAAATACCAAACAACTTGGACGAGGGGCAGATGGTACTGAGTCCCTAGGGAGCTCCCTTTGGGCTCCTCCATCCTTTTCCCACTATGGTTCTCAGGCCATCTTGCCCAAGGGTGGGTCTAGTCACTAAGGCACAGTTGGATTCTGGCCCTTTGGAGACCCCCTTGTGCCTGGGTCCCTAAGGTGGCAATGATCTCTGTTGCCTGTGTGCTTCCGCCGGGTGGCCCTTGGGTGAGCCTGTTGCATAAAGCCTTATTTACTGCTTCTGTCTTCCTCTCCCAATGCCCCCAAAATGGCTGCAATGGAGTATTCTAGGACTAAAGGGAACTCAGAGTCAAGGCCCCTCATTTTCCAGATGAGGAAACTAAGGCCAGAGAAAAGAGATAAAGTATCACAGGATCACAAAGTGAGAATCAGAGGCACCTTCAGACGTCACAGAGATTAAGTGGAGAACTGGCTTTCTCAGAACAGAGAATGTTTCACCTTTCTATTCCTAGCACCTAAGATATGACACACAGAAGGTCCTCAATAAACATTTCTTAAATGGAGCTTTGTGGCCGGTGGGCAGCGGCAGAAGCTGCGTCCAGCCATAGAGAGGCAGGGGACCTGGCCACAGTCACTCAGTGGCCCATCCACAAGCACTTCCTAATTGTTTAATGGCCAGGCATGCAGGCAAAACAAAGAGGAAAGACTCTATGGCCTCTGGGGAGACAGGCGTGGGTATGGACGGGCAAGCCTTGAGACCAAGCGGAACTGGGCTGGCTTGAGTTTGTGCTAGTTCAGGGTCCTGCAGTGGACCAGGCACAGCACGAGGGGCCAAATATGGCTCTGCTAAGGCAAGGACCTCACCTTCCATGGAGTGGATGGTCACAACTATGCAGGCACGCATCAATTACTGAATCTGCCTCGGAAGCAGTGAAATCCAGAAGATTTCATCTTAGCCTGAGAAGGAGGGAAGGAGGGACCCCAGCAATTGTAAGGAAGAGAAGGTTTGAGGGAAGCTGGCCATCAATTACAGCGGAAATTCTCGAGTTTTGAAGACGCACAGAGTCAAATGGTACTTTTATTCCAGGCCTTTTTGGAAGCAGATTCTTAGCATCGGAAGGATGCCCTCTTTGGACCGCTGAGATTCTGTGATTTCCCTGAAACCATTCCCCCTCAGGTAGATGGCGTTGGGTTGAAACTCGCTCCCAAAAAAGGGGTGCACACAGGAAACCGGGCTTCAAAACCAGCCTCTGAGCTTTCTTCACTGAATGTTGTGGAGGCCACTGGTTTCTATCACCCTTCCAGGAATTCATATTTAAAAGCTACCTTCAAAGTTTAACATTCTTTTGGCTGAATTATTATTTTAAACAGAAGAAAGGTTTTGTCCCATGTTCTCTCTCTATAATTGATATTGTAATGCTGAATTTGAAGGCACAGAGCCCAAGTTCAAATTCCGGCTTTGTGGCTTACTGCCCATGTGCTCTCAGCCAAGTTCCTTTGCCTCTCTGGTCTCAGTCTCCCCATTTGGAAAGTAAAGGACTTAGACTAGATCTCCTCTAAGGGCACCTCCAATTTCAGACCTGGGATTCTTTGATTTGTGTATCTAGGGAGAATGTTGGTCAGAAAAAAAAAATCCACAGGTCACATTTGGAATTGCTTTCTTAGAGCTGATGAGATCTCCCGTGACTGACGTTAGTGACAGAGACACTGGACCCACGGAATCAAGAATGATAATTGGTCTTATCTAATGATGCTGACATTAACTAGCCATGCGACCTCAGGTCAGTCCCCAAACCCCTGGGCAGAAGGGATAGGACAAGATGACCCTCCGAGGGTCCTAAGAAGCTGAACTAGGGAGGGGGCTTCTCTTGCCAGGTCTCAGGGCACACAACGGCGTCCCTCTGGCCTGGACTGACTTGCCACACGAGTGGAAGGTATTTTCCCAGAAGTACTGGGCTCACCTTGGCTCCCGCCATGGCTGGCCTGATAAACACGAGCCGTGCCAACCAGTTCCTTGAAGCAGCAAAGGGAACATGCTCCAAAGACCTTGGGTAATTAACCCTCTGGATGGCCTTGGGAGGTGGGGCAAGGTTCCTTCCTTTGCTCTCTCTCTCAAACCCCCATGAAGCTCAGGCTTGGTCTTGAACTTGGCTCCTCCACGAGAGCAGCGCACAACTACTCATCAGTGGCCCAACTCGCTGTGAACAGTGTCGAACTTTCAGGAGATTTTAAAGTCAGCTCTATCAGGTCATCTTTATTCAGGCAGTGCCGTACAATATACCCCCCAACGCTGATCCCAGGTACCAGCCAACACAGGTCAATGGCCTACAGCAGGTTGGTTGAGGGGATTAACTCCAGTGGGTTCCTTTCACTTAATTGACAATTGCCTCTTTTGACTCAACTGGGAATCAAAACCCTGGACCACTTCAAAACAGTTCACAGGCCCAATGGCTGAGGACGAAGCGAACAGTCCGCCTGCTCGCGCACGCTCCTCGCCCGGCAGCTTGAGAAGGTTTTTTCTCTGTGGCTTCAGATAGCGGCAAAAAACTCCCGCTCTGTCACCGGTGGTGGAGAGGGGTTCTTTGAGCCCTGTCTTCTTGGGGGTGGGTGGCTATGGCATTGAGGTTCAAGGCCCAAATTAGGAATTTAAAGGAGGAGTAGGGGCTGGAGAAGAGAATCTCGTGTCTTTCAGGCCATACGTTGACAGTCCCAAGGACCGCCATGCTGATCCAAGGGTCGGCCCCAATGCCACAGAACCCGTGAGGTGCTCGGCAGAATTAACTCATTAGTGTTCACTGACATAACAGGCAAAGATAAAGGCTCCATGACCCTGTGTCTGCCCTGAGGAGCAGGGAGAATGATTGGGGATTCTCCTGATATCAAAAACCAGGGGGATGCCCAGCTCAGTCCATGCACCACTCCACCTCAAGAATTCTCAAAAATGAAAGACAAAAGCTTTAGAAAGTTTGGAGGACGCAGGGTGTGACCTTATACTCCTAAAGGTTTGGTGCCCCTGCACTCTATTGTGGGGGGGGGGGGGGCTGGGAATGATGCTGGGAGAGAATGCTGGGCTTGTGGTCAGGAAGAGCCAAGTTCAAATCCTGCCTCAGATACTCAAGCCCTGCATGGCCCTGGGCAGGACACAGAATTTCTCTGACTTAGTTTCCTCATCTGTAAAGTGGCATGACAATAGGTTTATCTACTCATGGGTTGTTGTGAGGACCAAATGAGATAACATTTGTAAAGCACTCTGAAAACCTACACACACCAAAGAAATGGGGGCTCACATCTGCTGAAATGTCACGGGCCTCACTGGGTCTGATTTTACTGGATGGCCCTGAGAATTCCTATGTGAAATTTGAGGACCTGATTCACTCAAATACATCCAACTTGCCAAAAACCAAAACCAGAATCTGAATTATAAATTTGATTTTGGGGAAAAGGAGAGTCTCCCTGTGCTCCTCAAACTGTCCAGGTAGCTCTGAGGATTCCCCCACTAACATGGTGGTCCCAGGATGAGGAGACATGCCAAGGCAAGGTACCATCAGGGCAGATGGAGGTACAGAAAGCCCTCTGCAAGAACGAGGCCTCACCTCCCCCTTGAGGAAGAGAAGGAAGGGCTCTGGGCTCTGGGAGCTGCAAATGCTTCAGACAAGTGCAAACCAAAGGAAAACCAGACCCCATCGGCAGGAGCAGCAAAAAATGCCTGAGAGAGGGGTGGACGGACAGATGGACGGACAGAAACCTCCCCAAGGAGCCCAAGGGGATGCGGAGTCCAGGGCCCCAAGACGTGTCGCTCCACGGACATCTCAAGATTAGAACACACACACACACACACGCGCACACACACACACACACACACACACACACACACACGCAAATACCCCTGAAAAAGAAAGGAGAGTACCCAGCTGCCATCCCCCAAACAGACCTCCCATCTGCCACCCACAATTTGCATGTCACCTTCTCCAGGCTCATTTGTACTTCATTAACTGCCATTGACTTAACAAGATTTATGCAAATGACACCATAGGAGCACGCCAACTCCCACTGCAATCAAGTGATTATGTATGTACAATTCTCCACAGCAATGAAAAATTAATACATGACAAGCCCACTCACCACTGAGTGGAATCTCGCCTTTTATTTTTCTTGTTGGGGCCTCTTCTCCCCCATTTTTATTTAGAAAGGCCCTACCAGGGAAGGGGGGCATGGCCAGCCGCCTCGTCCCCCCTCTTCCCCTCGCTCTCTCTCCTCCCCCTCTGTAATATTTAAGTCAGCCAGCAAGGAGCTCGTCCACCAGAAGGAGGGACAGTGGTATTCCAGAGGAAATCTCTAGATCTAAAAAAAAGGGGAAACAGTAAACACGCTTCCCTTAAAACAATTCCAAGAGATGTGGTGATGAAATCACCAGTCAGAGGAATGGGGAAGACTACTGGGAGGAGGGAATCTCGGAAGTGGCTCCTGGGAAATAATTCCCGTTGGAGGGTCACCGCTTGTCAGGCTGGCCCAGGTGGGCGGTCACTCCTGGGGACTTGCCCCGAGGCCGTTTGGGGTTAGAGGATCTGTCCAAGGGTCCAGATTCCAGCTCGGCTCATTTCATCCCTCATCCTCCCAGGGCCCAGTCTCCTCATCTGCACCAAGCTGTCTGTTCTAGAAGGGTTTGAGGCCTAATTCTAAATCAATGATTCTGTGATCAGATGAGTTTGCTGACTGCCTGCGTGACCTGGGAGTCACTGCCCAGCCCAAGCCCTCAGTCTCTTCATCTGCAGAATGAAGGTTGGGTCAGATGGCTTTTGAGTTTCCTTCCAATTCTAATTTCATAAGATTTATTGAACACGCTTTTTGTTCAACTTGGCACTTATTTTTTGGTGGGGGAGGGGGGCTTTCTCTCTTCCACTCCCCTAATGGAGCACCAGCACCTGTCCTTCATTCTCACAACGGTGCCAAGACCAGGGAAAGGCATCACTACCACTGTTCACCTGTGATCAGTGATGGCAGGAAATTCTTTAGCAGGATAGAATGAGGATTGATGGAGAGGGGTTTCTGAGGTTGGGCACCACCCTAACCAGGGCTGACCCCCATTTCTAACTGGGGACAAGAAATCTCAACTCCTATGGAGGAAGAATAAGGAAGGATAAACTCCGTGGGGGGAAACACCTGGAAAATCCATCCTGGTTTCACCTTTGGCCCCGTGCCCCCAGTGCTGAGCGGGCTGGTCAGGGCATTGCTGGACTGATGGCAGCTCTGTTGGGGGTCTAGATAAGGTCCCCAGTGAAAAAAGAGGAAAGCAGCTCCAAGGCCCAGAGGACAGCCCAAGGACAATGGGCTGCCCATGGTAAGAGATGGTCCTCAATGGTCCAAGATACAGAGAATTGGGAGGGGGAGCAGGGATATGGCAGCAAAGTGTCTAATGACTCCACCCTGGTAAGAGACCAACCCTTCTTTGGGCAGGTGCTGAGCTGCCCAGGCAAGAGCCCAAAGGCCATTCACCCTCTGACTCTTCAGCTACAAATACAGGATTTGGGGAGTGGGCAAGTATGACTCAGACAGTCAACACTTCTACACTTGCTTCCAAAACCCCTTTGAAGGTGCCTTAAAATAAGAAGCAAATTTGAAAAATTTTAAAAAGCTTTTTTTTTTAAGCTATAATTTGATTATTCAATCTAGTGTGGCAGAAATGGAAATAAAACGAGAGAAAGCTGTGATGCACAACTCTGGAGAGGATGCTTCTCAATCTTATCTGTGGTTAGCTGAAGATCTGCCTTTAAGGGAAAAGAGGCGCATCCTGACTCTTCCACTGCCCAGCTCTGTGACTCTGGGCAAGTCACTTCACACCTCTGGACCCTGGCTGCCAGTTGGGCCAGATGTCCACACGTGCTCTGTCTAGCACCGAGCACCGAGTGGAGCACCAAGTACCATGGTAGGCGGGAAGGATACAGAAGAATGAAGAGAGAGCATGGGGCAGGGGGATGGGAGGGGAGGGAAGGGCTCTAGCCCTAACCCTAACTTTATTACCAGAAAGAAAGGAAAGGGTAAAAATAAACAAAAAAGAAAGATTAAAAACAAACAAAAAACCCAAGACAAGACAAGAGTCCTGCTTTTTCCAGCAGCCATTCTACCAAGGACATAACAACATGTGTATGACCCTCCCTTCCAGACCACGCTGTCCTGACGAACTCTGTATACATTTCGATTTATTCACTTTCCGTGGATGCTGTCTCTCTTCTCCTATGCCCTTGCAGACTCCCCTGATAGCACTGTCTCATCCTTTGTACTCGTATTCCCTGTGCCTGGTCCCTCGTAGGTGCTTAATAAATGCTTCTGGGTTGAAAAACGATGATGAACGGCTCCCAAGGACACAAAGCTCTTTTCCTGCATCATCTTCCTTGCCTATACAGGCAAAAGAGACACATACTCAGAGGCTTTAAGAGGCACAGATTAAGAGCCAGAAGGGAGCTTTGAGATGATCGAATGAATCCAAGTCCCTCATGTGGCAGTAGAGGGAAACTGAGGCCCTGAGGCCACACAGATTGTAATGGAGGAAGAGAGAGATTTGACCTCCAGGCCTCGGAGGCCAAAGACACCACTATAGGCATATCTATAAATAAAACGATTTCCAAACATCACAGAGATTCAGCTTCCTCTAAAACAGAGTCTCCAAAATGAGAAGTGAATTTAGAATTCCACCTAGAAAACAGGTTTGAGCTTTTCTTGCCCTAGAACCCTAGAACATCCTGTCTGGAAGAGGTCTCAGTGATCCATTTCAGGTTTCTGATCCAACTACTGAGGTAGCTAACGTGCAACAAGGAGAAGGTCATAGGACTCCCACCATAGAGTTCTCCAGTTTGGGGCTCACATGTGGAGAACGACCTTTAGACATCCCTGGCAGGGGCCCATAGCTATGCATACTCACTGCATGTAACAGCAGACTTTTTTTTTTTTAAATATACTGGTTATTTTTCCTGAATTGCTCTTTCTCTCTTTTTTATTCTTCCTTATAAGGCATGGCTCCCTGGAAGGAGGAAGGAAGAGGGCCACATTGGGGATTACAGCTGATATACAAAAAGTTTAATCCAAATTTTATTTTCCAAAAAAAAGAAAAAAAAAAAACCAGGCCAGTTTATGGCAGTGGGCCACCATCTTCTCACTGGAATTTTAAAGTTAGCAAATTGTCACAATGACCCATACACATGATTACCCTCATTTTATAGAAGAGGTAATTAGGGGCTTGAGAGGGGCAGTGACTTGTCCAGGGTCACACAGCTGCTGATGGACAGAGATGAGACTGGACCCCAGACTGCCCTGTGTCCAAGCCCAGTGCTCCATCCTCTGGGAGCTGCTTCCTTTGCGTGTGATGTTAGGAAGAGAGATCTCTTGGTCTGTCATGACTTGGACTGAGATCATTCTGCAAAGTGACAATGAAAAGGCTTTCAGGGACTGCATGATACTCATTTTACGCCTGACAGTCTCTTCCAATCCCCACATATATTGGAAATCTAGCCGGGAAAAGTAAGCGTCCTCTGCAAATTAACTGTGTACAAAATTGTGTTACGGTTTCAATTAAGTCACAGCCTTACTCTGCTCAAATCGTGAAGCATTGCCAATATTAATAAGGGTTTCCACTAAGTTAAATACAAGAATTGAGGCAATGTATTGTATTAAATTCTGTCAGATAAAAGAAGTAAATTTCTTGATATCAATTTCAAAAATGAAAGAAAAGGAGTTGAGTATATTAAAAAATTGTTCAAATATGAAGTGGTTTGACAGCGACATGCATGTATAAACTCTCTCTCTCTTTCCCCTGGATCCTTGCAAATACATGTGTTTTAAAGGACTACAGGAAAAGGGAGCTGAGGAAGAAAGAGATACCAAGAAGGTAAGGAGGAAGGAACCAACAAATTCCATGGGGGGTAAAGGGGGGTGGAGGGTTGACGGTAAAACATCTTTTCAACTGAAATGCTGCCACAGAATAGTGCCTGCTGGCAGAGAGGTCCCTTTCATACCGCAGGCTCTGAGCTTTTCGTCACGATGTAAAATCCCCAGTTTGGAAGCTCGTTAGAGCTGCTGCAGCTCCTGTTAAAATGCCAGTTTGCTGTGCTGACCCCTGGGACCCGGGAGGAAGGGCAGTCGTGTGCCCTTGGCCGGGTGTTGTCAGTCTCCCAAGTTCAAGGTTTGTCCTTGGGAGGAGGGGTCTGCTGGGGCTCCTCACTGTGAGCCCAAAGTCTGTGCTCTCCCACAAGGCCACAGGCTGCCTCCTAATACAGAGATGGAATTCAGTCTCTCTCCTCGCACCCCAGGCTGTGGACAGCAGACATCACAGCGGCCCAGAGAGAAGTCACAGAGGCCAAAAGTTGTTTCCTAACCGCATTAAGTATGGGACTCAAGCAGGGAGGGCCAGAACATTCTGCTCAAAGGGGGTGAGAAGGAGCGCTAGAGGGAAGCGCATTAGGTGAGGGCAGAAGGGGGAATGACACGAGCGAGCCTGAGACAGGGAATGATTGAGAGACAAACATCCGCTTTCATTCTCTCCCCCTCCCTCCCCTGCATTCCTCCTTTCCTTTCCCTTCTTTCTCTGCTCTTTCTCCTTTCTCCTCACTGTCTCTTCTCTTCCTTGTTCTCTCTCTCTCTCTCTCTCTCTCTCTCTCTCTCTCCCGCTTCCTTCTTGTTCTCTTGTATACTTCTCATTATCTGGCTTCCTTCTGTCATTTCCATTCTCTTTCTTTCTTCCTTCCTTCCTTCCTCCCTCCCTCCCTTCTTTTATCCTTCCTTTTTTCCATTCTTTCTCTCCCTCTTTTCCAGTCTAATGTAACAGGAAATATCAGGTCCACTAGCCACTTCCAGCTGCAGCATGAATGACTCCCCACACCCCCAGTCTCAGTTTGCTTTTGAGAGAACGCCCAGCACCAACACTGGGACCTATTTATTTGTGTCTTCCTGGTAAGCGTCCCCTGACCAAGCGACAATCTCGCTTAAGAAACAACACGCATCCGTCCAGGCTATTTCGCCTCCAGTTTTGGGGCTAATGAAACCTCGGGCCAGGCTAGCCACCCAGGCCAAAACAAACCCTCCGCTCCAAATCCTGTTGTGTAATGAGGAAGTTTAATTAAGGCCCCCCATTACAGCTGTAAATGTGCACCGATATAATAAGGTCTAAATGAACCCAAGCCTAATCAAAGTTACAATTCCTTCATTAGCAAATTACAAACAAGGGCCCACAGCTGACACACGGGCTTACATTATCACAACTAATTGCCTCGCTGTTACAAACCAGCCTGAAACGGTGTTCAGATGTCCGTCTGCGAGGGCCGCGTCAGGCGGAGGCTGGATCACAAGGGGCCCTTGTACCGAGCTCTGATTTACCCCCGTGGACTAGCAGCCTCGCCAGGCACAGCGCAAGGCCCAATCAAAGGCCGGCCACAAAGGCAGCCTTTGAAGCCAGCTCAGCCTCCCCAAGCCCTCCATATGCGAGCGGGCAGACCACACTTCATTAGGCCATGTTGTCACATTCTCCCCCTTCTTATTCTAATGATTCCATTTTAATACACACAGGAACCTCTCCTAATTGATGTCAAGTGAGCGACTTCCACATTCATCAACAGAACACATCAAACAGGCAGCGGCTCACAGGCCCAGCATCCTCGAGCAAGCGTGAGGCTGAGGTGTGGCTCCGATGGAAAGGGGGGAAAAAGCCAGTACCTGCTTAATTGGAATTGCGCGGCCACTTCCAATGCTGTCCGCTCGACTCTCCAGGCTTTTTTTCTCTTTGTCTGGGTCGCTTCCTTTTCGAGACTGCAGAGAAAAGGAAAGTTAGTAATGGGAGAAATGTGGTGCTTCCTAGACCGGGCCCTGCCCCATTGGGAACATGCCCTGAAAATACAGATCGGGGTGACAATGCACATCCTGAAGCCACTGCCGTGGGCCTTGAAACAGAGCTCCATTTTTCTCCCCAGCCTCCCCACCACAAAATCATCTTTTAATTTTTTTTTAAGAGTTCAAAATTCAATTACTGGAAACCAATGGACCATATAGGAAAGTAACGCCCAACAGGAAAAGGCATTTTCCAAGCCTCCATTAATAGTAACAAGGAGGAAAAAAAAAGATGGTTCGAATTTCAGATTTGGAAAATCTACTGTATCGATTTATATATTTAATTAATACTGGAATGACTTTTAAAATTCTATTAACAGCTTAGCAGGGCAATTTAATGGCACGCCCTTGATTAGTCACAAGTTCATTTAATTTTTTTATTGCTTTGGGGAGGTGAGAAAGTAGCAACCTCAAAGTCAAATCAGCGTCTGATTCTGTTCTGAACTAAATAAATACAAATTCCCAGAGGGAGCATCCTTCAGGCAACGGGGAGCGGTTCAGGGGGGTGTGGAGGCTGAGGGCCAGAGCCGTGGTTTCTCGGCACATCGGTTTTGCTGAATCAAACAACCAGGGCTGTACTTTTTCCTTTATGGAACCGAGGAAATACACAATGAGTTTACTTAAAGAACACTGTAAGGAGTGCCCCCATCTCAAGGCCCTGTCTTTTACGGCATGAGAACGTGTGAGCAAAATGATTTTCTGACAGATTTATTTTATTATGAGAGAAAGATCTGGGACTCGTCCTCCTTAATAACCTCCCTGACAAGTGACAACTTCACTCCATTACTTTTCAATGGGAACATTACTCACGCAATATTGAAAATGGGGAAACATTTTCATGTGCTTTTCAAATCTTAGATGATATATGAAATGGAGGGAGCTGCGGTGTCCAGCGTGGTGGTGGCGAGAAAGCTCGTGAAGCCCAAGTTCAAGGTGATGGGGGAAGCACTGGCAGTGGCAAGCGAGACTCGGAGGGACTGGGGGAGTGACTGGCAGAGGCTCGAGATTCAGGGGCCCGTTGTGATCAATACCGTGATCCCTTTTTCATAACTAGCGCCAAGGATGAGTTAGGAAGGGGTAGAGGAATTGTGGAACAAAGAATAGAACCAGACCATTACAGCCGAGGCAAGGCAAAGGGAAGAGACCATTTGGTTTGTTTTGGTCCTGCCCAGACTGAGAGAGTCAGAGTCTGAGCCACGGACCGACAGAGAGGGAAAGGGAGAGGGCAGTTGGGGACTTCCAGTTTGGAAAGTCCCTCCACCAGCTTGTTGGCTCCCTCCTGTAGTCTGCCTTGGATCCTTTATCTGAAAAATTCTCTGGCCCTTATCCCATGCTGCCTTAAATCATCCTTCTCGGTACATATCCCACCCCCCAGTCCCTGCTAGAATGTAAGCTCTTATTGGAGGGCCAAGGTGGTGCCATTTTAAAAATCTTTGTATCCCAAATATCCAGTAGGTACATAGTAAATGCCTAGTGAATTAGACTGAATTTATGATGGCTATAAGGTTGGAGAGAGAACAGAATTTCTCAGCATGGTTTCAAGGTGGAGGGACCTTTTCCCCCTGACTGTTTGAAAAGTGGCAAAAAGAACAGTAGGAATCTATTCACACAGATGTCAGTTTGTTGAATTATCTCCAGCCATGCTGGAGAAGTCCTCTGGCATATACTCTGGACAGTCCATTTCTTCTGCTGTCACTTTATCAGATAGGAAAGAACCCCTCCCCCCCATCCCTGAGCACCAGTGATGGAAACGGTAGTAACATGGTGTCCTGCTTGTTTTTTGTTTTTCCAGATTTGAAGGGCTAATCTAAGACTCTGTTCTGGCACATGAGATTGATGATATTGGGTACAGAAAGAGGATTCCATAACCAAAAAGAAACGAGCTAAAAACCAGCCCACAAGGCACCCGCCCCACCAGGGCACATCCCTGAAAAATGCCATCTTTTGTTTGGTTTGACCAGACTTGTGACTCCCTCTCAGACCCAGGATGTCTTTCACCAGAGTTGATCACCACTCACACTTCTTAAAGAGACGTGCCCAGGGCACAGAGAGGTTAAGGTTATGGTCCAACGTTACACAGCCAGAACAGGTTACAGGTAGGACGAGTGGCACTCTTGAACAAAGAGAGTTGTCACTTTGGTCTAAATGTAGACTTCGCTGCTAAAACGAGATCTCTTCACCAGTCTCAAACATCAGAAAATCAGGGGAACACGTTACCCATCGAGTGCCATACTTATGGCCTTGTAAGACAGACCAGAAGCAGAGAGATAGTGAAGGAGAATAGAGCAGCTGGTCAGCGCCCACCCACGCCCCCAGAACTGGCCTGCCTCAGAGAGACCGAGGCCTTGGGAAGTGGTGACAGGTCGGTCACAAGGCCCTTCTCTTGTTGTTCTTGGTTTTAGTTTTGTTTTTTGCTTTTTTCTCCCCAATTAGGAAAACCGCAGATGGAGGCCACATAGACTGCCTACATGCAGGGGCTTGGAGACATCCTGAGCAATTCTCCAAAGAAGCAGCAACAACGAAAAGCCCCACTGACAGAGAGACAGGCTAAGTGGCTTGCCCAGGGCCACACAGCTGGCATCTGAGGCCAGATCTGAAACCAGGACCTTTGACTCTTGAGTCTCTGTCTCCTTCCTAAGAGCTTAATAAACATTGGTCTGACTGAATGATCTCAGCAGGGAGTGGGTAACCACTCATCAGGGCTGTGGGATGGCGGATTCTTGGTGAGGCAATAATGGATAACCAGAGGGCCACCAAGGTCCTTCCAGTTCTGAGATTCAGAGGCTCTTCAAGGATTGTGGATAATTTTTGGCTACAGTGGTGACATGAAGGCAAAAGACAACTGGAATTGTGGGTGTGGCAGGGCAGGACACCTGTCTACTTGTGGCCACTACATCTCAGAGCAATGATGGGCATCCCCAAGGACAAACAACCGATTAACTGATCCCACACTTCCCAAGAGCAGAGAAAACTGCAGATCACTCGCGGCCCATGGCAGCACATACAGAGAGCCACCGTGTCAACAGCCTCATCTTCAAATCAAACGATGAGGGATCCTGGAATGAAAGCTTCTGCCAAAGTCTGGTTGAAGGTCTGGCAGCCCCTTTGGGAGAGAAGCCCTCCTGCCTCTCCCTTCTGCCTCTCCTCTTGGCAGATGCTTGAAGAGTCCTCGAGTGGAAGTTCCCTGAGAGCAGGCACTCTCACTTTTTTTCTTCATGTCTGCCCAGCGTTCGGTGCCCAGGGATAAGATCTGTGTTTTCATTGATAAGTGGGAGGAGGAAGCTTTACCCAAGGAAATCAGCACAGACTCTGCCACTTGTGGCCTTGGCTTGCTGTCTAGAGGGTTGTGAGGCTAAAGACTGGCCCAGGGTCACTACAGGTCAAAAGTAGCTTGAGGTAGGATTTGAACCCAGATCCTGTGGCTTGAAAACCACAGTGCTTTCACTGGGCTAAGCTGTCTTTATGCGATAACTTTAGCCTCATTAAAAATAAAACAGCCGAGTAAAATGCAGACGTTACTGTAGAGACATTTGAAGGCAGGGACTGTCCCACTTTCCCCTTCGTGTCCCCAGCTCTCGGCGTAGGAGCTGATGGACACCATAGACGTTTCTTGAATGAATGCTGCTTGACTTGTCTAGTTACAGCTTAAGAAATTATGTAAGACAAACCAATGATATAATAAATAATTACAGCATGATAGTCATAAACAGGATTTTTACGGAGCTTTGTAAGGTTTAAAAAACGCTCCACAAACGCCTCTTTCAATCCTCAGAACCGTGCTGGGAGGGAGGAGCCGTCACAAGATCCATTTTACAGATTAGGAAACTGAGGCAGAATGTCTCACCAGCTGGTGGGTGTCTGAGGCCAGATCTGACCTCAACAAACACCGGATGGCTGCCCATGATGTCCTGGCCAAGGTTTCTTCTGTGTAGATATGAGCAACGTGTGAAAAAACGCATCATTACTTAGAGTACTGATCTTTACTCATTAGTAAAAACGCCAGAACGGTGAATGCCACTAGAAGGCAATGAGGACCTCGGAGGGGTGGTGGGACACCCTGCACCTCCTAACAGTCTGCCCCCTGCCATCCTCCCATAATTTAGTACACGGTCTTAGGGACTTGCCTGAAGCTCGTGACTTGCCTAGGGTCACACAGCAAGTGTCAGGGGCTGGCTCTTTGTCACTGCAGACACCAGAACGCTGTTTGCTTCTCGGTTTCAGCCTGCAGAGATCAGGACGGCTTTGATCGTTCACGTTTAGTTTGTCACACACTGAAAAAGAAAACCAAACTGCAGAACGTAGGACTGTGATGCCACAGATCTTCTCCATTCCACGATGTATATGGAAACGCTTCTTTTCTTCAGCGTTTGTTAAGTTCAGCATAAAAATAAAATGAATTTTCAAAAAATGGGGATGAGCTAGAAGAGGGTCAGATCCGGTCATTTCCTGAACAGAGGGAGCTCCAAGAGGAGCAAATTCCTTCCACCAGGCCAGGTCAGCACTTTCTCTCCAAATCACCTGTTCTTCCAGAGGCACCCAGAACTCTGGGACACAAAGGACTTGGTCCCTTAGGCCATGCTGCTGTACCAGCCTATCAGTAATTGATATTAATTTGGTCAAATTAATTTAACCAATTAAACAAATAAATATTTATTTGAAATAAACTAAGCTCGTCCCAAGGCTGACAGCAGGGCGGCCTTCTCCCCAAAGGGGATTTGGGGTCCCCGGTGAGGCCAAGGGTGCAGCATGACAACAAGAGACAATGGTGGGGAAGGGGCCCTGGCAGGGCCCTACTTGGCGAGTGATCCTTGGGATGCAGCAGTGTAGTCGTTGGCTCCTCGGTGAGCCAGGGCCCTCCTTCAGACCCTAAGAAAGGCTGTGGTGCGGTTTGGTTTCCTGGTGGTGCTGGTGGATCTCAGGCACGAGCTGTACAGGGGCTTATTTCCTGATTCTCTGCTCCATCTTCTAAAGTCATGTGAAAGTAAAAGGAGAGTCAGGCAAGTGAGCCAGCACTGATGGACGGTCCTGACAACGTTGGGCAGAAACCAGGGAGGCCCGCGACACGAGAGAGCACGGCTGAGAGCCGCAAAGGACAGGCTGCAATCAGCACCAGTGGGAGGAGAGCATGGCAGGTCACTGTAACCCTCCCCACACAGTCTGAGTCCCAAGCACCAAGCCCTGCCAGACAAGGCTGGGAATGCGGGGACAGTTGGCCTCCAAGGCTGGCCTTCCAAAGCCGCCCACTTCTCTTTGCCCAGTTACGTGGAGGACACTGACATCTGGTGGTGGGCACACGTCCAGCTGGGCTCTCCTAAGGCCTACCACACACACACACACACACACACACACACACACACACAGAGTCACATACACACACTCATACTCATATACACATTCCCACACATTCACACACACATAAACATACACACTCATCCATAACCATTCATACCTATATACAAACACATTCATATGCACATACTCATACAGACACACGCACTCCTATACACATCATATCATACATTCACACACACATATAAACTCACATACACTGAACCACTCACACACACAATCACACTCATGCACAAATATATCCCTATACATTCATATACACATATACCCTTACACGCTCAGACACATTCACACTCACACACACACACACAAACCCAGACACACTCATACACGCACTCACACTCATATAGACATCATTCCCACACTTTCATACATACACATATCCACCCTACACATACACACACACACACATCCCTACACATTCACGTGCACATATACCCCCATACACGCTCATGGACACATTTATCCCCACACTTGTTCCCCACATAGACTCACACATACTCATATCCATACATACATCAACCTCCACACACTCATACACACGCTTACACTCACATACACACATTCATATCCACCCAGAGATACCCACTAATACACAAATAACCCACTACACTCAGACTCCTCCACATATCCTCACACTCACACATGCTCATACAGACACACACATACACACACTCACATCACACTCACATGCTCATATCTATGTGCACACTTATACAGACATGTATACACACACTTATACACACAAAAATTCACACATGTATGCTCACACTCAGACACATACATTCATATGCATGCTCAAACACACACACACGCTCACACACACGCCATTTCTGTTCAGCATCAAAGCCTGCTGTTGGCCGGCTAGAGCTGGGGTTGGCCAGCGACATCTGAAAGCCCTTTTAGCTGAAATGCAGAGGTGAGCCCACGATCACTTTTGCTTCCTCCACAACACTACTATCCTGCTGATTATGGCTGGGGCAGGTCTCTGAGGATTCACAAGCCAGAACACTGCGGTATTTAGCCATTTTCCCCAAGCAGAGCCCGCCATCTGCCTGCTCCAGGAGGACGCCATGAAGTTTGAAGCCCCTTCCAGGCCCAGCCCAGGAGCCACCTTCTGCAAGAAACTCTCCCCGGTGCCAGATGTCACCAGCCCCACCTGCCCTTTACTTGGCAGACATTTGGTTCTGACTTCTCATTGTATATTGGGCAAGGGTTTTTGTCCTTGCCACCCTCAGCATCGAGCACAGTGACCACCAGAGTCGCAGACTTGGAGCTGGAAGGGATCCTCGGTTCTCATGTTGAGACCTGGAGGCCCTTGAGTTTGACAAATTAGGGAACCAAGGCTGGAGACTGGAGATGACCTGCCCAAGACCATCCTGGTCCTAAGTGAGAGGCAGAACTGACACCAGGTCCTTGGACTCTGAGGCACAGCCGGGCCCAGTGCAGGTCCTGCCTATGACTCGTGCTGATCATGTGACTACCCAAATGACAGCCGAGGACTCCAAGCAAGCTTGGGGCTGACCCCACTGGTCCAGCCCTTCCTCATGGCGGCTCCACTCCCCCACTCACCCTCATCCCTTTCCCATTGACTTGAAAGCCAGGCTTTTTTCCACAGAAGCTGATCAATCATCACTTGATTGAACTAGAAATGCTGGGATCCTCCTCTTCCTCCCAACTTATTCTTATGATCAGGGAAAGAGGAGTTATTGCTAGAAGGCACACTGAGTGTTACATGAGCTGATAGACTCAACTACAGCCTGCTTTTCATGGATGAAGTGAGGGGGTTCCTCCTCCGAATGGAGGATGACCAAGGGGGTCTTATCCACCACTGATAAGAATCTTCTTATTGGAAGATCCTGCTAAGCTCGAGAGCCCTTTTGGCCTTCCACAAATTCTCTTGTTTTGGGAGTCTGGCTGCATGGAGGCCCTGAGGGTTGGGTTGGCCTCCTTCCAGGGCCAGGGTCCCCACACAGAGATGGGGTGGGGGGGGAAGTTAATGAACAAGTGGAAAAAAAACTGGGTCTCAGTCAGTGGGCAAGGATTCTTCCTCCCACTGCCCCTCTCCCCCGTTTCTCTTACATTCTTTCCCAGGTTCCAGGAAGTACATTTATTTTTTTTTTTAAATCAAGACCCAGAGCTTTGAATTTATCCTGCCAAAATCCAAGCCTCAGTTCCTGGCCATCTTGGCCTTTCCACTCAGACTATGATCACCCCATCCACATGGATGCCAGCAATGGAAACATTCTGGGCTCGGACTGGGGAGTTTTCTCTTGATCATGCCTGGAAAGGGGCCTCCGCACCACTTTCCAGCCACCTCTGTACCACGAATGGCCCCCCTCCTTTTTAGCTCTCCTTTAGTATCTTCTCTCTGCACTAGAATGTAACCTCCTGGTAGGCAGGGACTGTCTTGCCTGCTTACATTTGCAACAGTGCATGGCAGTATGAGTCTGAATAAATGTTCACTGTTTTCCTATCTGTCTCCCCTATCTGCTCTTATCTATCTACTTTATTTACCCTATCCATCCATCCATCCATCCATCCATCCATCCACCCACCCATCCACCCACCCATCCATCTATCTATCCATCTATATCTTTTTTACATGTCTCTCTAACCAACCATCTATCTATATCCTGTCTACACATCTATCTATCCATCCATCCATGTACCCTGTCTAAATGCTGTCTGTCTATCTATCCTGTCTGTCTATCTGTCTACCTACCTATCATCCATCCATCCATCTATCTATCTAACCATCTATTCATCCATCATCTGTCTGTCTGTCTGTCTGCCTTATCTAGTCATCCATCATCTATCTATCTGTCTGTCTGTCTATCTATCCATCCATCATCTCTCTATCTATCCATCCAACCATCATCTATCTATCTATCTATCTATCTATCTATCTATCTATCTATCTATCTAATCCATCCATCCATCCATCCATCCATCCATCCATCCATCCATCCATCTCCAGCATGAACTAACATTGAAGCAATGGTCGTTGCTTCTGAAAGTCAGTACCACCAAGGGCACATCCTCTAATACTCAAGAATCACTGGTGGCTCCCTCTTGCCTCTAAGCTGAAATACCTGCTCCTAAGGTTGGCATTTAGAGCCCCCCCATTCTCTGGTTCTGGCCTCTTTCCAAGCCAGAAAGAGAGGCTTCATCGCTGTGCACTCCAGACAAACTGGGTCTCTCTCACCTCCTGTCTTTGCCTAGGCTTGGCCTGTCACACTCTCCTCCTTTCCCTCTGTCTCTAAGGTTGGAGGGAGCTCAAGCACCATCTGTCCCTAGAGTCCTTCCCTCTGGGCCCCTTTCCAGTGCCCCTGAATGTATTTAACCTGTCTATAATGATAGCACCACCTTCACAGGGCTGTTGTAAGAACTGAAAGATCACTATGAGGTCTCTCTGAGGACCGTTCAGAGCTGCAGGAACCCCGCCCACTCTTAGTTCCCTCTCTGGGCCACCACCTGTGAGCCTCCTCCCAGCCGGGAGACTTCAACATCCCGGGGACAAAGACTATCATTTCTGTCTCTGCATCCCTTGCACAGTGCCTGTCACAGGAGCTTAACAAACGCCTGCTGAGTCGAATTGGACGGATGTGAGCTTGGAAATGTCCTGAGCAGCAGCAGATGTAGGAAGCCACGTGACTTTGGGTGCCTGGGCCATTGGGGCTAGGAGGGCAGTGGCCTTAGGACAAGAAGGGAGCAGTCCCTATGGATCCCTAGCTGTTTCTGAACAGCCCTCCCCAGGGTAGGAGAGGCGTCACTCTGGGGATGGTGAGGCACTGCGGTCCTCCAGGATGGTGGAAGGAATGATGATCACAGGAAATCTGTGGAGTGAATTGGTGGAAGAGCAGGGTCTCTAACTCCAACCAATGGAGCTGGCATGGCAAGGTCTTAAGACTTGCGAGTTTGTGTCGAGGCACTGCTTAGCAAATGTTTCCAGTAGGAATCTGTGGTGGTCTCATTTCAGGGCCATTAAAAACCAGGGTTTCAAGAAAAATCAAAACCCACCAACACTACGTTAGGTCACTTCACTTGCTTTGGTTTCCTTTCTTTTTTTTTTCAAATGAGCCAAGGGAGGGGTTTTCTAAGAGCCTCATGACTCCGTGAATGGTCCTTTCCTTTGGACTGATTCAGCCAATAGGATGGAACCACATGGCGGCCGGCACTCAGGCGCCAGACCTTCCAAAGCACACGCCCTTGCTCTTTGGGGGGTTGACACTCACTGTGAATAGGTTGGATCGCCGCTTGGACTGCTTGCGGACAGGAGTCGGAGTGTTGGCAGTAGGAGGGACATCGATTCGGAGCTCTTTCTGGCTGGTGCTTGGAGTGGACGGGACGGAGGATGAATAGTCGCTCAAGCTCCCTCCTCCATTACTCGTCTGCAATGATTAAAACCAGGCGCATCCATCAGTGAGGTGCTCGGTCCAAGCAAGCGCCTGTCTTCATGCGGGCATTCATTCAGTCACTCAACAAGCATCTGTTAAGCATCTAGGACGGCCTAGGCACTGGGGACACAATGACCAGCAGGAGACACAGTCCCTGCCTTCCGGGAGCTTCTGGTCTATGGGCTGGTGGAGGTTTGGCCAGTGCTGAAGACGGGATTTGACACAGGATGGAAAGTCTCGCCACAGTTCACACCACAGAGAGTCAGGTCCAGACTGGCCTGACTGCTCTGCCCCCCAAGCTCCACCCCCTTCCCACTGCATTCATGACCACTTATCTAAAACTCTAGTCTTTAATCCACAGGTCATCTCTGTCTCATCACAAAAGGTTCCTTGGGCCCAAAGCAAGATTCCAAGTTTCCTCTCAAACTCTCTCAACTTCACCTCGACATCTGTCAGGAATGAAAAGGCCTAGACTAGCAGAAGGGGTCCAGGGTTAGGAATCCCTCCTCATCACTCCCTGCATGGCTACAGACAAGCCACAACACTCGGGCCAGCCTCAGGTTCCTCACCTACCAAATGAGGGGCTGCAGCAGATGGCCTCGAAGGTCCCTTTCAGCTTAATATCTAAGATCTGGCGAGGAAGTCTTAACTTTACGTCCAAAGCAAAAGCCTTTTTTGCCTCCTATTAAACACAAGGTACTGTATTCACTGATAACATTAGATTTAATAGCATCAAAATGTGGCCCCTTGGGGTGGAGGGAAATTTCCTGACACAAACAGGCATAAAAATAGTAAATCTTATTTCAATTATTTCCTTTTGATCTTGCATATATTTTTATCTGTACATATAAATATATATTGGGAGTTTCCTCTCAAAAGAATGCAAACCTCTGGAGGGCAGGGGCTCTTTCCTTTTTGCTTCTATTTCTCCAGAACTTAGTACAGTACTTGTACACAGTAGTACTCAATAAAGGCTTGCTAACTTGAGGGCCACAGCCGTTGGATTTCCTGAGCCAGGGTGGGTAGTCATTGTCATGACCTTTTCCCTCCTGTGCTCATACACCATGGCACCAGACCTGGGTTCAGGTTGTGCCTGTGTGACTCCAGGCAAGTAGCTGAAGCCTTCTCAGACTCAGTTTCCTCATCTGTAAGAGAGTTTGGTATCAGCACCTTCCTCACAGGCCTGTGAGGCTCCAAGGGGATCATGAAGGGAGAGCGCTTTGTAAACCTTCAAGAGACACAGAAATGGGAGATCTTCGCTATCTAACCTAAGAAGGTGGTGGCTTTTACAAAGTACTCCATGTCCTCCCTGATCCCCTGTTTACATCCTGCTCTGAAGCTTCCTCCAGGCAGGCAGATGAGCCTGGGATCTCAGGGCCAGACCTGGGGAGTGCTGACTCTACAAGGGCTTAGAGAATAGTCCTGCATGGGCAGGGACTGGTCCTGCCATATTGGTGCTGCCCTGGCCTGGCCACACCTGGAGCGCTGTGGTCTGTGCTTGGTGCCTTTGATTAGCAAGGACAGGGGTCAGGCAGGAGAGTCAGAGGTGGGGACCCAGGCTGTGGAGGGTCTTTGAGCTGGTGCCTCCTGGGAGGCTCGGGTCTGTGACGGCATTTTTGGCTGTGACAAGTCATGACTGTTGTAAACATGAGCAGAGGGGCTGTCCCTGCTGAGGAAATCTAAGCTCCTTCACATCCTCAGAGCCAAACAAAAGGAAGCATCCCCTTATGTCCTCAGCCCTGGGTGCTCCTACGTCAATGATTCTGCAGATTTCAGCCCATCACGGAAGGGAGAAGAGAAGGTAATTGTAATGAAACAGCGTTCTATAAGACAAGCGCACAACTCAGATCAACCCGGGAGGTCGGCCAACGACCGACCGTTCAATGGCCGAGCCGCCAAGAACTGGGACCGAGGTCAGCTAATTGAAAACGACACAGAGAGCATTCACACAACTTGGCTCCTGCCCAGCAGCTTGACTCAGGTCAGCAGGAAACAACACAAGCGGCAGGGGGAAGGAGAGCGGGAAAGGGATGTTCCCAATAAAATAACAAATAAATAAAGCACTCGGCCACAGCAGCCCCTGAAAGCGATGTCAAATCCCTTACAAACATGCTGTGCTTTACCACTGCGATCATAGCAGAAAGCGGAGGGCGAAGCCCACTTGTAACAGTCACAAACACTGTACGGGAAAACCCCGTGGGCTCCATTAGCGATAAGCTTTGCCAGGCCGTCGCCAGGAGCTCCTCTGCTCACCTGACTGATATGCACAGCAGAGACCTGGGCGGAGCACACCGAGGAGTGGCTGGGGGAGTTAGGTAAGGACTTGCAGGGTCCTATGGAAAGTTGCTGTTTCTTCCTGGTGGCAACAATCTTCTGAGCAACTGTAGGATTAAAAAAAAAGTATAAAAAGTTAGAGTATAACAATGTATCACAGTGGCAAACAACAGGTTAATTTCATTAGGAAAGCAAGCACAAAGGACCTCTTAAAGGCATGGAATAATTATTTTTATCATACGAGTGACCCGCAAGAAATAGAAGGGAAATTCTTTCCAAGAACTTTTCTTTTTCAAATCTATCACTGCTTCAGTAGAGGGGAGCTTTAGCTTAATAAATATGGATCTAACCTGCTTCAGCCACAACTTCTCTGGGAATACAGATTCTCAGGGAAAGTTTGCTGAATTTAATTGGGAAGGAAGCTGGCAATTAGATAGCTCTTCTGACACCAAGAGGCGTCACTGCAAGAGAATCACAACAATTTGGGTCTGAATGGATAGAATGCGGCCTTGAGGGACCTGCTGTAATTAAGTTTAATAGTATTCAATCCCTGTCTTATTCAGATAGTTTTTTTAAAAAGGTTTATGCAAATGAAGATCCTGCCCCCCTT
>CM053586.1:5475979-5519756 GCA_028646515.1 Pseudochirops corinnae | reverse complement strand
GAGGGGGAGAAAATATGTAACTCAAAATCTTGTGGAAATGAATGATGCAAACTATAACAAAATTTAAAAAAAAAATAAATTTCAGATCATTCATCCAAAGGATGATCTAGACAGCACTTCTTAAATTGTGGGTCACAAGCCCATGGAGTCACAGCCCAAAGTTTAAGAAGAGCTGAAGGGGTCATGAGTGGAAAAAGGTTAAGCAGCCCTGATTGAACACACTGCCACTTTACAGATAATCCTGAACTAGGGCTGCAGATGTAGTCAGACAGAAAGTGGACATTCACATCTTGGTCTTCTACCTTCAAATCCTATATTCTTTCCACTAGACTTCACTAAATTGTGAAGAGGCACTTGGCTAGTGAGTCATATCAGATGCTAGGAGGTCAATGACTCATTCTTAGAATATAGCTGCAGAAAAGGGAAGGGTTATGTCTTTTCCCCAATAGAATCTAAGCTCCTTGGGGGCAGGAACGTTGTATTCTTAGGACACAGCAGCGCCTGGAAAATAGGTAAGGGTAATTTTACTGACATTGGGAACTCCCACTGGGGAAACTCCTTCTATCAATGCATGTCAACACCTTCTCTGCAACTTTTGGAGAATTTCTTAGGTCTGTGAGAAGTGAAGTGGTTTCCCAGCGGTCACACAGTCAGTGTTTCACAACAGAGACCTGAATTGAGGTCTTCCTGGCTCTCAGATGCTATCTTTCCTGTAGTAGGTGTCCAACAAATGCTAGCTCATCGCTCGACTGATGGTGGATAGCACACTCTATTCCATATAGTGGGTGCTTAGTAGGACTGAACTGGATGCCTGCCAGTTGAAGAAAATTGCCAGAAATCACAAGTGACACGTTTAGAATGAAATGGGGCAAACAGGAACATCTGAATATCAAAATTAGAATGTAATCACTGAGTGGGTTTATCAAAGGCAAAACATAGGCCCTCCATTACCCAGCCCACATTGCATATAAGAACGGGGAGTGGCTCCGTCTCCAAACTACATGCCAAGTTATCTTGGGGTCATGGCACCACCTGGCGGACACCACTTAGAACTGTCCCCACCAGCTTCCCTTCCCGCTCTCCCGTTCCCTTCCAGTCTTTGACCCTAAACATCAAAGTGAATTCCACCCACTGCAATCTCTCTTCCTCTGTGGACTTCGGGTCCTGAGCGTCTGCCTGTCAATTCTGGCTAAGTTAGGAAAATCTCCATTCTTTTCACTCTTTCTTTTTCTCTTCTATTTATGACCCCTACAAGTAGCACTAATCTTCAAGGCCAGGACTGGAGAGGGTACAGAGGGAAAGAAGAGCCCAAGTAAATGAGGGACCTGGGCCATTATTAATCTCAAAAGCGCTCCAGGAACAGCGCGGACTCTCCTGCAGAGCATCAGCCTCCTACCTCTCAGCTTCTAATTAAGGCTTCAGCACTAAAAGTCCTGCTTCAGAATTCAAGAGAAAAGTGTTGGAAAGCCTTTTGTTTTTTCTAGTTTATCGCTCATCTCTTTTCTTTAACAACACCATTGTTAACCAACAGCTTCTCATTAAATGTAAGATAGTTGAGCTATCACATGGCTTTGTGGGCTAACCTGGGAACCTAACTACAATTCACAACCAAAATACTATATGATGTCTACACAATTTACAGATGGACTTCTCAAACTTAAAAGGGTTGGGAACTGGTAACTTCAGAGATATGCTGCCCTTTTTCTTCAAAGTTCAAGCAACAAATAGTGTCTTCTGTGGGCAGGCACCCAGATTGCTGCTTCCTAATGAATCTTCCAGTTGGCAGGATCTTCTCTGTCTAATCCATCCTCTACACAGCTCCCCAAAGGACCTTCCTACGTTAGTATAGGCCCATGAGCAGAGAAGTCCCCTTTCCAAGAAGCTCTAAGTGTTCCTTACTAGACCTAGAATCAAATAGAAACTCCCACTTGTATTTCAAGGCTCAGGCATAGGACTCCCCTTCCTGCATCATCCATGAGATCAGGTTTGGCACAGGTGGCACCTCTCATGCGTCTCCCCAAGTCCTTCCCCTATAGTATAGCAGTTCCTTGATACAGGGCCATTTCATTTTTGTCTTTGTGTTCTTAGTTCCCCGTAGGCACAAAATAAATGCTTATTAAGTGAACAGATGTGTAGAGTGCTGTGCTAAACAGTAAGGGTCATACATTTAAATATGGATAGGGACTCAGTCTAACTCCATTTTACAGATAAGGAAACTGAGGACCAGAAAGGTTGGAAGCCTTCTCTGTAGTCACCCAGCAAGTGAATAATATCAGAGGCAGCAGATCCTCTGACTCCAAAGCCAGTGTGTTTTCCACATAAGTCACTGTCCCTGCCCTCATGGGCCTTAGAGTCTAGCAGGGGATGAGACACAAACACAGATAAGAACATTACACACTGTGATAAGTTGAATGCATTAGGGAGTTACAGAATCTGTTGCCAAAGGAGGCATTGGTAAATAGCTTGGTCTATTGGGGTGACAGGCAAAGGCTTCCTCGAGGAAGATGCCTGGCTAATTCCAGGTTGTGGCATTTCCCCACATTAGTTTGACATCATCTCCTCTCCCCCTCTCCCCCTTTCCCCCCTCTCCCCCTAGGAATGCAGCATTTCAGTCAGAACTCTTCTGAAGAGAGTGAGATTGGGTTCGCAGCCTGTCTTTATTATCCTTCGGGGCTGCTTATGGCAGATAGTTCTGTTTATTTCCTTTACTTCCGAGTCTTTTATTCTGTCTCCAAAAAGCAATTTACAAAATTTTACCCAAGAAATCAAATCAAAAGAGAAGATTGTTAAGGTCGGTGATTTATGATGAAGGACATGGCCAAATCCCACTCAAAAGAAGAGGTTTTCTAAGAATCTGCAGTCTGATTGCAACCAAACCATGAAACCATGGCATGTTAACTCATTTGCAGGACTTGCTGTTGTTTTTAATTTAAATTTAAAGCAGCGCTCCTGATGCCTCATCTTGGCCAGGAGAGGATGCAGGGTTCTTGAAGGCTATGTCAATGGAGGCTAAGCTCTGGGGGTTTCCATCAGTCTGAATGCACTTAGAGGGAGGGCAAGAGGCAACTTGCAACTAATTCACCAATAAAAATCAGAAGAAAGTGAGGAAGGTCACAATGGGAGAGAAACATAGGGAAAAATATGGGAGAGTCCCACATGACGGGGTTCAACCTGCAACACTGGTGGGAACTTCCAAGTCTCAGTGCGGGGCAGCTAGGTGGCACAGTGGATAGAGCGTTGACCCTGGATTCAGGAAGATCTGAATTAAAATCTGACCTCAGACACTTGACACTTAGTAGCTGTATGACCCTGGGCAAGTCACTTAACCCTGATTGCCTTGCCAAAAAACAAAATAGACTTCTACTTTGATAATCTAACTATTCTATTCAATAGGACCAATTCTTTGACCTACTAAACACCCAGTTGATCACAGAGTCCTGATCCTAGAAGGGGCCTTCAGAGTGACTGCATCCAAGCCACCAGCAAATTTTTGAACCCTTCTGCAACAACGGTCCCTCAATCTCCATTTCAATACTCCTGCTGACAGTGAGGCCACCACGTGGGAAGGCGACTACTCTTTTTTTGCCCACCCCTGATTACTACACTGCTCTCTTTTAACATAAACCAAAACTTCTTCCCCTGGAATTCCTGCCCATTTATCCTACTTTTCATCTCTGGAGACACACTGAAAAGAAGCCTCTTCAACCTGACAGCTGTTCCTTTATTTGTGGATATTTTTTTTCCTTCTGTTGACTTTCTAAGCCCAAACACAGGCCTTTTTATTTGTTCTGATTCTTTATCTCATTGCATGTTTCCCAGAAAAGCCCTTCTCATGGTGGATAGCACACTCTATTCTGCACATCATGCGCAGAAGGTCACCCAAGGCCAGTGGGCACAAACCCTATCAGGTCTCACCAAGATGGAAAACAGTCACAAACAGTTTCAGTCCTGGGTCCAACATCTCCTCTGGAGATGAGGCTGGCTAGGTTTGGAAAGCTCCATCAGCAGTCTGGCCCTAGAGTGAAGAAGGGTTTGGCCACTGCAGCTCCCGAGGGATGGAACCACTAAGTTAGAGAAGAGCATCTATCTGCATGGGTGAGAGTACTAATGCCGATGAAATTTTAGATCCCTGAAAAAAGCAATGAAATATCTTAGATTGGGTACATTGTTCAAGGCTATCATGGGATCATATATTTAACCCAGCTACCTCATCTAACAGAGGAGAAAAGTAGACCCACAGAGCTTAAATGATTTGCTCAAGGTCACACAAATGGCAAAGTTGCGATATGAAAATCAGTCCCATTCTCCCTGCCCTGCTCCCCATAAAGCCACCTCAGTCTGCCAATATGGCACCAACCTTTCTCCATCATGGCCACCAGGGGGAGACGTGGACAAAGGCTTTGTGGAGCTCCATTTAAGGCACCATCTACAGTTTCCTCCTGATCTACAATAGCCTCTTTCTTTATTGCCATAGAAATAAAATAATGTCCTATGTTTATAATAAATAACTGTTCGATAAAAGGAAATTTATTTGGCAATTACACATGTTATGAGCAAAGCATTAACAAGAATGGGCCATAAAGTTAAAATGTTTGTCAAAAAGGAAACGTTAACGGCAGCATTTGATGTTAGACAAGAGCCTGTACAACACTCTCCAAAAGAGTCCGTTTTAGGCCTAATAACTCTGTCAGGATGCTCCTTTGAAAGGATAGTATATCCTTATTTATTGGTTTTGAAGCCATATTTAGGAAAAACAGCCATCATGGGCACTTCTCAGCGTGTGGATATTTTACTGCTGCCTCTGGAACTTTAAACTAGCATATCAAAGGCAAATTGTGCCTATAATTCCTTTTATATTTCCAAATGTAACACAGTCCTTACACTACTGAGAGGCAATACGGAAGAACAGAAAGAGTGTCAGACCGGGATTCAGGTGACCGGGGCCCGGATTCTGCCTCAGTCACATGAGGAGTGAGTGTAGACGAGTCACAATCTCTGAGAGCACAGATGCTGGCATCTACAATGACATCTGGAAATGAGGAAACGGCTTTGAAAACTTTAAAGTGCTACTATCACAAAGGAGAGTTATCGTTATTAAGAGAAGTGTCATCAATACAGGAGTGAGGAGTTCGTGTTGTCTAGACAAGTCATATCATCACTCTTCTCTGCCCCAGAGATCTTTTAAGGGTCTAAGGTGCAGAGTACGTGTTAAACTGCACTTGAAGAGGGGCTATCCTCACTGGGAGTTCCCTATATCCAGGAAATCGCAGCTCTATGTCCCAAAATGCTCTGATATTCATATAGGCGAGCCAAAGAAAATTCATGATCGCAAAGATCACAGCTCTAGGAAGGCACCTTAGTCCAACCCCTTTGTTTCTGCATGAGAAAACAGGCTCAGGGAAAGAAATTATTTGCCCAACGTCACATGAGAGAAAGGCGGCAGATCCACGAGAAGACTGAAACCCAGGTCCTGCTCAACAAACTCCATTTTCCCTCCCCCCATCCCATGACATCCAGGATCCAACAGAAAGTTTTCTGGCATTTAAATCTCTTTTGACCTCAATCCCTTCCACCTTTCCAGGCTTCAGACTATTCGCTCCCCTCCCCGCTATCCAGTCCCCTTGCCACGTCTTCTACGTGGGACTCCGTCCCCTGGCTCCATACATGCCGTTCCCTGGCTATTCCTCCTGACCCAAATGCTCTCCTTCTTTACCTCTGCGTCCCAGCCTCCCAGGCTTCCTTCAAGGTTCAGTTCAGATCCCACTTTCTGCCCTTTCTCCTTCTCCCATCTGCTGGTGTCTTCTCTCTGACATTATCTTCCATTTACTCAGTGTGTGTTGGGTACATTCCTAGTCATTGGCATGCTACCTTCCCTGACAGAACAGGAGCTCTCTGAGGGCAGGGCTTGGCTTTTTCCTATTCTTTGTAACGCAGCCCTTATTAGCACAATATCTAGCACCGAGTACAAACTTAAGCAACGCTTGTTGATTGAGGTCTGGTAACTCTCTTCAGCTTGGGAGGGGGGGGTGTTATTTTTGAGGGCATGGGTCCTCTTTCCCCGACCACTCCAAGTGTTCATCTCCCCTCCATTAACGGAGGAAAAACTTTGCAAATTCTGTCAAAAGCCTCCCCCTCATTTCATTCCCAGCCCTGACCTCTTCTTCCTGATCCAATTTCTGTAAGAAGGAAAGACAATGAGGCTGAACATCCAAGGCAGATGGCTCCTCTCTGTGGCCCTTTGCTTTTCAGCTCTCACTCCTGGCCGTCTGAGGCCCTTCTCTGCCACAGCCTCAGCATCAGGCCCATTCAGCTCCCCAGGCACTGCACATTCTTTTATGTACTCCCTTCCTTCATTAAAGTGTCAGCACCTTGAGGGCAGGGCCAGGCCTGTCGTTCTGCTTGTGTTTTGCTGCAATAATATTTGTGGACCTCATTTGGTATAAAAATCCAGAAAGATCTATGAAACACCTCCTACCTTCCACCCACTGTTCTGGGTACCACAGCTACAAAGACAAGAGTCCCTTTCCTCCAAGAGTGAATGGAGCCTGATCAAGCAGGTGTTCAGCAGCTGAAGGGCAGCCATTCAGCCACCCAACATCTCAGGGCCTAGTAGGCATCAGGGAATTGGGATATGTTCTGCAGAACAGAATGAAACACATCACAATCACTGATGGGGAGGAGAGAAAGAGGGGGCAGCCAGCCTCGGGGCTCAGGCCTCCTCCTCTTTCCTTTCCTGAGGCCCCTTTGCTAACTCAGCTCAATCCACCAGTGGTGAGGGCTCTAAATGCCAAGGCCAGTGGCCTAGGTTTGAAGCCTAGCTCATCACCGTGGCCTCAGATAAATTATTCCTCTTCCCTAAAGCTCAGGTTTCCTCATCTGTAAAACAAAGCGATGGCAGAGATGATCTCTCTGGCACCCGTGTAGTGAAGAGGAGAGAAAGTCTGGGGCCAGAATCAGAGGACCTGGGCTCAAGTGTCATCTCTGATGACCTGTGTGACCTTGGCCAGTCCATGCCATAGCTCTGGGCCTCTGGGTGATGAACTAGATGGGCTCCTGGGTCCCTTCCAGCTCTAGGTGGGACCTTCTGATCTCTTCCAGATCTAAGCATATGACGCTATGAATAAATATTTATTAAATGCCTGCTGTATGCCAGGCACTGTGCAAAGGGCCAGCCAGGGCTATGAAGATAACAAACAGCATCTTCCCTCAAAAAGCTAACATTCTACCAGAGGAACAAAACAAGCCTGAGGTACTGTGACATGGGAGAGGGACTGGGGGCAGCACCCCTGGCAAGACCCTCCAGGGCGTTGGACCCCAGTGAAAAGAGCCCAAGATTTAGAGACCGAGGAACTGGGCTTGAGTCCTGGTTCTGCAACTTCCCACCTAGGCAGGAAGTCATGAGATCTCTCTGAGCCTCAGTCTCTCCATCTGTAAAACCAAGATATTTTCCAGCTCCAGACCCAAAATTCAGCTCTCTTCCTCCCTCATCAGCATTCTCTTAGTATTCTACCAGGGACCGACTCAGCACCATGGACAGAAACTAGACCCAGTGAGGAGTAAGCCCTTCACTTCTGCGAGCAGAGCCAATGGAGGCAAGGATGCTGAGGTCTGCCACCCTTGCATCCATCTCCCAGGCTGCTGCCCTCCACTAAATGGCAACGGTTACCTTTGAGGAGCTCCTGGCTCAAATGGGTGATCTCTCCTGGGAAGAACGGGGGGAGGAAGCGGGGTTGTGCAAATGGGGGGGGGGGGTGGGGGCGCAGAGGTTAATCACAAAATGACCATGGGATTTCACAGCAAAGGAGAAACATTTACGATGGAGGGGGGTCTGCCCTGCTCTGCCCTTTACAGTCTGAGGGGCTGCCAGGAGCTCTGAGAAGGCTCATTCAGCCAGTGCCATTCCAGGCAGAACTTTCAAGTTTTCCTCATTCCAAGGTCAAGTCTTTATCCACTACTCCACGTTGTCTGATGGCGCCAACCAAAGAACATTAGAAAGACAAAGATCTCACTGTGTTGCTCTGACTTCTCAATGTCAGGGCCCCCAAACCAGGGGCCCATAAGCAAACCATGAAAGAGCTCTGAATTCAGTCCAACAGCTTGGCTTCCAATCTGGCTTTGCCACCTGTGAGCCCTTGGGTGAGTCATTTTACCTCTTGAGCTCAATTTCCTCATCTTATAACTTACTACTAAGTTAAAACTGGATTTGGTCCTCATCACAGCTAGGAAATGAGGAGATTGGATCAACAGGCCTTTGAAGCCCCGTCCCCTCTAATGCTGAATGTTATCTGCAAGCAGGCTCTGACTGGGGCCCTCTTAGTGCAGTGGGATGTAAAGACCATGAACCTGGGAATTCAGAAGCCCTGAATTCAAGTCTGAACTCTTTCCTTTACTAGCTGTGAGATCCTGGGCAAGTCACTTGGCCTATATAGGGACACAGGTTAGGAGCTAGAAGGGCCTGAAAAAGCCCTCTGCCCAACCCTGTCATTTCACAGATAAGGAAATCGCTTATTCAGCATCAGAAAAGAAAGGAGAGATGGGATTCAAACCCAGGTGTTCTGACTTATAACAGGAAGGATAACAATATTCATCTTTATATTACCTATGTGTAAACTGAGGCCCCCAGCTTCTCTATTATTGAGGAGCTAAGTTATAAGGACACATCAGTATCATTTGTTTATGGATTTAAAATTAGAAGGGACCTGAGAGACAAGTTACTCCAACCCTCCCACTTTAAATATTTAGAAATAGAGACCCCCCCCAAACCCAGAGGACCATAGTTTAATGTTGTTGTTCAGTCATTTTCAGTCACATCCAACCCTCCGTGACCAAATTTTGGCAAAGATACTGGAGGGGTTTGTCATTTCCTTCTCCGGCTTATTTGACTGAGGAAACTGAGGCAAACAGTGACTTGCCCAGAGTCACACACAGCTTTAAGTGTCTGAGGCCCCTAGATTTGAACTCACAAAGAACTGTGACTCCAGGCAGCACCTATCCACTGTGCCACACAGAGCATAGCTTCACACTAAGCTGCAATCTTAATGGCCATCTAGTAAAACTCTCTCTTTTTACATACCTCCTAACTGGCCAAAGTCTGGGGATGGGTCAGAGGTTCATTGATTAGGATGAGAGTAGGCCAGATTCAGATCTGGAAGGGACCTCTGTAGGTCACTGAATTTACTCCCTGTTTTACAGATGAGCAGAGTATGACCCAGGAAGTGGGGAGGGCATCTCCAAGGTATCAGTCAGGATCGGAAATCAGGTCCCAGCCCTAGATCCAGCCATTTCACTGCAGCCATCAGACAAGCCCTCGTCTCCTCGGATTGCTGTCCGGAGAGCTTTGAGCTGAGGACGGCATGTGAAGAGTGAGTGTCAGAGGCTTCACTGACACCGAGAGTCACTGGGGATGACTTGACCAAAGGGTCCTTCACCCTCACTGTCTCATCCAGTCAACCACTGGCTTTGGGCTTTTCCATTCACATGATTCAGATTCTTGGTTTCCATTTCAATCCAGGGACTGGCCTCCTGGCTGTTCCACCACCAAGACCCTGTCTTTCAATTCTGGCTCTTCTCCCTTGCTGCCCTCAGGCCTGGAATGTTCTCCCTCTGCCTGTCTAACTACTGTCCCCCCCCCCCATCCCGGCTTCCTTTAATCCCCAATTCCAATCCTGCCTTCTCCAGGGAGCCCCCCCCTGACCCCTCTGAATTCCAGTGCCTTTCCTCTCAATTATTTTGTATTTATTCTGGCAACAGAATACTTTGTATACATTTTTTTTTTTGCTTGTTGTCTTCCCTATTAGATTGTAAGCTCCTTGAGGGCAGAGACTGTCTTTTGCCTCCTTTTGTATCCCTAGTGCTCGGCACTACTTTACTACTGCAGTAGGTACTTGATAAATCTTCACTGATTGACTGGAAAGGGCAGCACTCTCAAAGCTCTCATGCCATCTCAGAAACAGTTTTTTTGTTCTTAAAGAAAACCCATAGCCTTGAAAAGGTTCATCCTTTGAGAGCTCTGTGACTTCAGTGATAATGGGAATTATGTTCAGTAGTACTGGTCCCAACTGAAGCATGACTTCTTAACCTGAACTTGAGGAAACAGTCAGGCACAGAGCACGCACACACAGACCCTGCGCCCCGCCCCCTCTGGCCCCCCCTCCCTCCCAGCCTTTCCAGGTGAGCACCTATTCCGGCCAGCCCAATGTTACTAATTAGCCTCTGGTAAATGCTCCAGGATGCTGCTGGGCTCCCTTCCCATGGCCTTGACAGCACTCTATCTCCCTGGGGGGGCATGGGAGGGCAGAGCAGAGGGTGGCTCCATCAAGCTTTGTGGATCCCTGGGCTGCCAGCCTGGCTGGGGGAGGAAAGTCAGAGAAGTGGGCTATTTCCCTCTGTGCATTACCGTAAGTTAGGAGCTGTAGCTGTGGGAGACCACCCGAAGTGGGAGGGGTGGGAAGGAGAAGGAGACAGAGACAGACAGACAGACAGACAGACCTCCCTGGGCTCCCACCCACTCTGGGAAAGATTCTCGGTGTCTCAGAAATAATGAAGATGGGATTTTTCATCTGAGATTCCACTCTTGTCTGTATTCTTTTTTATCTCATTGTATTAAAACAAATTTATCTTCATTTATGTCGCAATTACCTCGTAGGGCTGTTAATTTGCTGGAAATGAAGCTACTGTTGAATTGCTCCTATTAATTGGGGGTTTTAAATGCCGCTGCAATAAACAGTTACCTTCAGGATACAGCAAAGTCAAGGCTGGGGACATCAAGGGGCACCAAGCCCACCCTGGAAAGGCTCGAGTGCCAGAAAGAGAAAAAAGTCACAATTTGCTACATTCATCTCCAGATATGAGTCCTCAAAGGTTGCTACCTGTAGGAAAGGGACAAGGAACCACTGGGAACAAAGGGACATTTCACTTTTATAAAAAAATCAGGAAATGGATGGGAGCCAGTGTAGCCCACTAGCTGGCACTCTAGATTTGTGGTCAGGAAGAGCTCTCTGCTCTGGCACACGGTTGCCGTTTCCTGAGGTTGTGCATAGTTATGAACTTGGTATCTTCTGAGATTTGCTGGCCGTGTAATCCCAGGCAAGTCATGTGACAGATCTAATCCTCAGGCTTCTTATCCATAAAATGGGGATATTGTGCCATGTGGCTCCTTATGGTCTCTAAGATCCATTCACAGCTCTTCGTAACCTGCCCCCTCCTCACTCCAGTCTTCCTACACCTTGATGCCTAACATACACTCTTCCATCCAGTGACCCTGGCCTCCTGGCTGTTCCATGAACAAGACCTTCTGTCTCTCAGCTCTGGGCACTCTCTCTGGCTATCCCCCATGCCTGGAATGCTCTCCCTCCAACACGCCACCTCTTGATGACCTCCCCAACTTCCTCTACGTCCCAACTAAAGTCCCTTCTTTTATGGGAAGTTTTTTCCAGCCTCTCTTAATTCTAGTGCCATCCCTCTGTTCATTATTTCCTACTAACCCATGCTCACCTGTCTTGTAACCTCCACATTATCCAGAATTCCTCCTGATTTACCTCTGATGCCCCAGACCAAATCAGTCACCAAATCTCATGAGCTGGACCTCCCCAACACCCCTCACATCTGACTCCTCTATTCCCACAGCCAGCACTGGTCTGCCCATGTCACTCCCCAGTGAAATACTATAATGTTAATGGGAGTTGAAGATCTTCCCCACCCATTAATAGGCCTCAACAGAGTCCAACAAGAGAAGCTTGATTAGATGAGGCTTGTTTTTCAGGAAGACCACACCTTTTGTTACTTTGTAATTAGGCACTGAGTCACTAGGGTAGTGGTGCCCTCTGACCCCGAAGAAGTGTATATATACTGTGAGGTTAGCATTTTGCTTTGGGGTTTACTCAAGGCAAGTGTTCGAGTGATGTAGCCAGATGAAGCTCTGAGTAACCACTAAGGAGCCCCCAGATGTTGGTGCTTCTCTCTCTGGTAACTGTGTACGTGTGTAATGGTCAGACAGCTGCATCTGTCTGCCGCTCTGTGATGTACGTATTGTTTGGTCAGACGGTTAGAAGTCCTGTCTGTTGGTCTTTATGCTATTATTTCTGCTTGTCATTTCTGTTTGTATTTTCTCTCAAGTTCAGGGTGCTGAATTTTTTCCCCTGAATTAAGTAAATTATGTGTGTACATGTATATATATATATGTTTGATTAAAGTAAAATTGTTGATGCCTTTTGAGTTGCTTTCCTTTAGAGAAGCAGATCAAAGAACCTGCACTACCAGCTCCCCGTCTTCTGGTGTTATTGGTCTTATACCCCCCCAGCAGCTGCAATAGCCCTGTTGTTACAAAGACCTTCCAGTATTTCCACTAGGGTCAAATATAGATGCCTCAGTTTGACTTTTAACACCCTTCACAACTTGGCCCCAAATCATGTTTCTGGTCAACAAAACGCTGCTTCCCCTGCAGCCCTCCCTGACCCAGCCAGACTGTCCCCTGCTCCCTGCCCACAGCATTCCTACCTTCCACCTCCGTGTTTTCTGCACTGGATGTTTCCCAAGCCTGGAATGCGCTTCCTCCTCACCTCACTCATGGGATCCTTCACTTCCATTAAGAATGCTGACGTTCTGCTTTACTTACACATGTGTATGTTGCTTCCACCCATAGGATATAAGTTCCTTGAGATAAGGTCTATTTCATTCTTTCTACTCTTTCATGCCCAGTCCCTTGGACAGCACCTGGCACATAACACCAATTTTGTAAATGCTTGTACATTGATGGGTTCAAAGGTAAATTAAGGTTTAGTCTCAGATGTCCAGGATCCTTTCACAGAAGAGCAGAGTATCTGGAAATGGCCTGTCTATCCAGTAAGACCCTGGACATTCTCAGGGACAGACCAAGGTTAACCAAGGAGATCCTCCCTGGGATGATCCCAGGTTTGGACAGGCCTTTTGGACTACAGCTGGGTCCAAATCCATACATCCAAAAGCATTACACATTGCCATCAATCAACCAATCACCAAGAATTTATTAAGTACCTACTACGTGCCAGGTTTGGGCAAGCCAATGGGCTACTGCCGGGTCCAAATCTACGTGCCCTAAAGCATTAAAGAGAGCTATTAACTAACCCCTCAAGCAACAAGGATTTCTTAAGCACCTACTATGTGTCTTGTGCCATGAACTGGACATAGAAAGATAAAACGGAAACAGACGCTGCCTTCAGAGGTCTTACATTCAATTTTGTATCTAAAGCCACTAAAACTAGAGCTGCTTCATAGCCTGGCTAGCTTGGAATCAACTCAGGGTATAGCCTGGAACAACTGGCAGGACAAACCCACTGGTACTGGCACCCTGGAGGACATGGTGATGCTGCAGAGGTAGCCTGGCAGCCAAGACTTTAAGGCTGTGGATCCAGGACCCCAATTTCAGGCAATTAGTCTGAGGGCAAGCCAACGAATGCTGGGACCAGCCAATGCCCCTTCTCTTCCAATGGAGGATGAGACAGCTATTTAGAGTCTATAAAGCAACTGGACATGACTTTCATAGGCACAACTCTGGTATCATTACTGCCACACACCCCCATTGCCCTGAGTCCTGGGCACCTTATGTCAAGCTTCGAGCCCTCCCTGGTGAGAGTAAAAATCCACCAGAGTAAAAGTCCATCATTTTACATATTACTAAGCCAACGTGGACATTGAGAAAGTCTCCTTGTCCTTCTCACTAGGAAAATAGCCAACTTGTGACCTGGAACTGTAGCAGAGGACAGTGTCTGGCATACAGCAGGTGTCTCATAAATGCTTCACTGATTGACTGATAATGGGATGAAGTCCTACTTACTTCAAACAGGAACCTGTCATCGGCATCATCATCATCATCGGAATAAGGGCTAACATTTACACAGAACCTACTATGTGCCTGGCACGGTGCTAAGTACTTTACAATTGTCATCTCATCTGATCCTGATGACAACCCTGCGAGACAGATGCTTTTGTTATCTCCACTTTACAGCTGAGGACACTGAGGCAAACAGAGGTCAAGTGACTCTCCCAGGGTCACACAGCTGTGTGTCCGAAGCTGGATTTGAATTCAGGTCTTATTGACTCCAGATCCATTTTAATGTGGCTTCTCCAAGATGTAATGTGTCTGAGGCTAAAAAGCGATGTAGTGGGAGTTCAGGGACCAGACAACCAAGATGGCACCCTTCCCACCCTGCTAAGTCATGGAAATAACCTGAGGGACAGGCTTCTTTCTCACCGTATCTCCCCCTCCTGTCCTCAACCACACGTACATTAGCTTAAACGGTAATAAAATCAAAAGCTCTGAATATCAATGGCTTGAAAACCTAACAGGTATAATTATCTCCTCAATTTTAACTGAGTAAATAACTCAAATGGACTAACCCTGCCTAAAAGTAGCAGGAGTAAGAAGGAAACAGAAATAACCACAGGCAGCAGCAGGACCTCGATAAAGGCTTGAACTGCAGGAATGGAGAAGAGAAGAGATTGGAAAGCCCCTTAAGCGAGCCGTTCCATGGGAAGAGGACAAGAGTGAGAATCTGAGCACATGGGTTCAAATCTTACCTCTGACACTCACTACCTGTGTGACCTGGGACAAGGCCCTGAACCTCCCTGACTGCTTTCTGACCTGCCATCTATGAAGCATCTTCAAAGTTGGGCTTAGAATATGACAACCATCGTCAACTATCTGGATGGCACTTTAAGGGTCCTAAAGTGCTTTGTACTGATCTTTAAGTAGGCTGAAGGGGTACCATTATGCCCATTTTACAGATGAAGCAACTGTGTCTTGAAGAAATGATTCACCCAGTTAGCAAACAACAGAGGTGAGATTTGAACCCCAGGGAGTCTGGTGCTCCTTCCACTACATCACCCCCCTCCATTATCATTCTGGAGCTAGTCTTGACTTCCCTGTGGGACATGAATGACCACGTCTATAGAGTTCACTTGGTGTAGCAGAATGAGAGCTAAGTTTGGATCTGAATGACCTTGAGGCCTCAGGTTCCACACCTATGAATCAAAAATGTTGGCTCAGCTCCTCTCTAAACTTTTCACTCTTTGACACTTCTTAGAATGTGCCCATCCGAGACCCACCTCAGAAGAAGTGAAAATCAAGGCAGCACTGAGAGGGCCGACACCTGATTCTGAGTCTGCTGGCTCAGGCTTCAGCTAAAATGCTACTAAAAAGCCACCATTGCAGCCCATCTGCACCTGTCCAATGGGGAAGGGGACGACTGACCCCCTGCTCATTCACTCCCAAGTTATGTGCAAATCAGTGCCTTTCAAAGAGAGGAGAGTGAAGACCCCAGTAATAACATCTAGAGGGCAGGAAGAAGCTAAGTAATAAACGGCTTAAACAGGGGGAAAACGAACCCTTCACCCCCTTTCAACTCATCGGGCTGACGCATGGAGAGCAGTGGATGGAACTTTACCAGAAAGGTCACGCTGCAGATGCAGCACTCCCAGGCGGAGGAGGCGGACAGGCACTGACTCAAGCCGCCAAACTCAGGCCTTCTGAGCATGGTGGACGAGGCAGGTCACCTAGAGCCAACTGCTATTAATTTAATTAGCAAATATGACTGGAATAGAAATGGTTTGCTAGGTAGGCGAAGGGCAGGGCTGGGAATAAACAGAGGTGAATTTCTCGATGACAGAAAGAAATAATCTATTAAAACCAAAATGGAGGAGGAGAGGAAGAACCTTGGGATGATGGAGACAGTGTCGGAAGGGACCAAGCCCATGGACCCTCCCCAAATGATGGAGTGCGGTGGCGATCAAGACAAAGTGCGCCAGAGAAGAAAGGGCATGATAATTTAGAGAAAAATGACACGGACGCCAAGATGAATGAAGAGAACCGGAGGAAGAGGAGCCTCAATGTGGGGAAAGAGAAGGCGAAATATCCACAGGAACATTTTGAAACCAGGCTCCTTGCGACAGACCCAGTTAAGCACTGTAATTGGTTTTCCTTTTTTATTAACGCGGGCTGATAAATAGACTTTTAACCATATTTCTAAGACCTAATTTGTTTCTTATTTTATAATGTTCACATGGGAGGGGGGGAAGGGTAGAAAGAGTTTAGAAACTTCCCTAATCTCCTCATTTGTCTCCTCAACCATCGATTCCCTTTCCCAGACAAGTGGGCCCAAGTCACTGGACGAGCCTTCCTGTGACCCAGCAATCCTTAGGCCTCCACCGCCCAGCTTCATGAGATTTAGCTCTGCGAGGAGGCTCAGAGGCCAGAGAGTTCACCACCTTCATTTTACAGATGAGGAAACTGAGGTCAAGGAGAGGAAGGGACCTGGCCAGGGTCTCAGGACCACTAAACCTTTCTGTGATGGGGTTTGAATTGAGACTTTCTTGACTCCGAGTGCATTGATGTAACAATGGTTTAAAAGCCGTGCACTCAGGGCTGGAATGCTTTCCCTGTCACTCTGGCCACTGCCTCCAAGGCCCAGCTAAAATGCTATCTCCTATAAGAAACATTTCCTTTAAAAAAATACAATTCCTCGCTCTATTTTTTTCAACATCGCCTCCAATCAGACATCACTGTGTCTTCTCCCATCTCCTTGAAGAGATCTGCCCCTTGACACAAACACTGAAAACGACGGACAAGACATTCATTAAAACTGGCAAAAAATCTGCCGTTTCCTGAGTTCTCCCCGTACAGCCCCTTACTCCTGAACTGTAGAATGCGTGTGTTGGGGAGGTGGGTGGTTCCTGGTCCCCTGGAGTGTGTGTTGGTCCACCTTCCCCCCATCTTCCCCTCACTGCCCCCAGGAGAAAGCAGGTCTGTTCCACTTTTATCTCTCTCCCCCCAAGTGTTGGCACAGTACTTGGCACAAAGCACACAGCTTGTCAATGCCAGCAGACTGACTGATCCAACCCGGTTAAGAAGACCTAGCCCTGGGTGCCATGAAGAAATGGATAAGGACACCGCTGGGGCGAGGGAGCAGCAGCAACCCCCTCCCACTTGGTTTTATTTTAAGAAATTAAGTTTATTACTTGATATTGTAATTACTTGTTGGCCCTCAGGTAATTAAAAGTGATCTAAATCTAATTTTATTTACATTTAGAATACCTGAGGTCATCCCCCATCAAGATGCAAGGCTGGTGAGTAATAACGTCTAAGTGTTAATTAGAGCTGGGCAGAGAACACTGATTGATTTAGAACTTCTAATCTGCGCCAATTTCATGTGAGCGACAAAGTCCAGGCAGCGGGTCCAGCCTCTGCGGCTTGGCCACCGCGTGCTTCTCTGGGCCTGCTCAGACTCTTCAAGAGGGAAGCACGCTTGCCGTCAGAAAAGGAGTGTGTGGAAAAACAAATCTCCAAAGCACACAGGCGGGCTGCAGGGCTTCTAGTGAGGCAGTGCGGTCTGCTGGGCTTCTAGCGAGGCCGTGCGGTCTGCTGGGCAGAGCCGTGGATCTGGAGTGAGGTCCTCCATTTAAGACTAGAAGGCACCCGGAGAGAAGAGGCTTGAATACGTCTGGGGGGATGGAGAGGGCAGTGATTGGTGGACAGAGCGCTGGGCCTGCCCTCAGAAGGCTGAGCTCCAAAGCAATCTCCATTATGTGCTAGCCTAGCCTTGGGACTGGACAAGTCACTGAGATCTGTGTGTCGATGTTCTCATCTGTAAAACGCAAGCTAATAATAGGAACTCCCTCCCAGGGCTGCTGTGAAGATTCAGTGAGGTAATACTTGTAGAGTTCCTTGTAAACCTCAGAGCACTATATGGAAAGGTTTGTCATCACCATCATGACTGAATAGCTTTCAATGACCCCAGACTTCTCCCTGAGAACACGGGCCACATTTTAACAATGGTATTTTTCTAATCATGCTCTAGGCACTGTGATAAACACTGAAGGTATGAAGGTGAGAAATCTGGTCCCCACCTTTGAGGAAGTCACAGTGTAAGGGAGGAGGGAATGCCCTATGGACACACCCTTTCTCCAGAGTAGATGGAAAGTGACTGCAGAGAGGAAGGGGCCAGCAGCTGGGAGGACCAGGTAAGCAAGAGCCGAATTCTGAAGGAAGCCAGGCAAATGAAGAGGCAGGAGAGAGGAGAGAGAGCACGCCAAGCATGATGCACTGCTAGGGCAAAGTCGTGGAGGCAGGAGATGGAGTGGTGGCTTATGTGGCTGGATCATAGAGACATCTCTAGTTCAGTCGCCAACAAGGGACCCATCACGCTTTCTCTCAAAGCCATCTCTCTTCCAAGATTCCTCCTTGCTGCTGAGGGCTTCATCATGCTTCCAGTCACCATGGTCTGCCATCTTGGACTCACCTCTGACTTGCGCTGCTTCTGCAGTCTCCGGTTATCCAACAGCCTTTCAAGTCTCATCAGTTTTGTTTCCTCCACCTTTGACCTCTGTCACAGGCTCTTTCCACTTGTGCAGCCTCTGTCCTGCTTCAGGAAAGTGCTCATCCTCTCTTCCCTAGACCATTTTAATAAATTCCAACCTGGTGTCTCTGCCTTTGGTCTCTCCCATTCCCATCACCCTCAACACAGTCAAAGCAAAGTTCCTAAAACACAGATTGAACCATGTTCCCACCCAAGTGAAAATCCTCCCTGGCTCCCTATTGACTCTGGGTTAAAACGCAAAAGGAACAAACCTATGCCTATTCTTGAGATCCTGGAGAGCCAAGGCATCACCTGCTGAGCAAGGCTTTCCCTTATCCCTCTAGAGATTCACAGCATTCTCTCATTCTTGACATGACTTAAAAACTTATTTGTTTGCAGGTTGCTACCATCAGAAGGAAAGAAGCATTTTGAGGGGAAGGACTGGCTCTTTCCTTTATTTCGCTGCCTAGCTCAGGCAAAGTGGGTGCTTAATGAATAATTACGTTACATGAATAAATCTGAATTCTGTCTTAAGCTGTTGTTCAGCCATGTCTGATTCTTCGACCATTTGGGGTTTTCTTGGCAAAGATACTGCAGTGATTTGCCATTTCCTACTCTGGGAAATTGAGGCAAATGGTTAAATTACTTGCCCAGGGTCACACAGCTAGTAAGTGTCTGAGACTGGATGAGTGTTTCTGTTTCTACGCTTAGTGCCCTATCCGTTGTGCCACCTACTAGCCCAAGAGGGGAAGGTTATTGATCATGATCTCTTCCATACTGGAAGGCCTCCTTTCTACTATTCCCCAAAGCCCCAGAACTCAGAGGCAGCTGGACTCTACCCATCTGTGCCATCTTGGAAATGGGGTCCAGGTTTTTGAAAACTAATCCAAACAAACATAATTTTTGGAGCATAAGAGCAATGGTTTCATGTCACCGAATGCACCAAGTGTGTTTAGGCCAGAAGGGAATAGAATGCTCCATGTTCTGTCTTACTCCCCCCGAACATCTTGGGGGCAATTTTTAAACAACTAAGAAAATCCCTGAAACCCCAACATGACACTAAGAGACAGTCAAGGTTTCTTTTCTGAAACCACACGTGGGTGGAATTCCAACTTGCAATTAGACAACCAAAGTAAACACCCACTTCTCAAGGTGATATTCCATTGTCAGTTCCATTGATGGAGCAGTGACTGGCATCTGTCCTGTCCATGAGCCATAAGCTAGGATGGAGCCTATTAATGGAGAGAGAACAGAATCTCAGTGTTGTGACAAACGTCACAGGCCAAGTTGAGCCCTCAGCTGAACAAGCCCCTCTAATGCCATGTCCCCTAACAAGGGTTCATCCAGCCTCGGCAGGACACCTTCCAGTGAGGGTGGGAGCACCACTGCTCCAGGGTGCCTGTTCCAATCTGGAACAGCTCTAATAGTGAGGTTGTGCTTCCTGATATCAAGCTTGACATTTCCTCTTTGCAATCCACCTATTACCCCCAGCATGCCCTTGGGGGCCAGACAGAACCACTGATAGCTCTTCTATTTAACTACCCTTCAGCTACTTGAAGACACAGTCATGTCTGTCCTGAGTTTTCTCTCTTCCGGGTTTTTAACGTGCCCAATACCTTCATCCAGTGCTCCCATGACACGGGCTCAAGGCCATCTGAGGCCATCCTGCATGGCGACCTCTGGAGATCCTCCAGTTTAGTCCTTTTTAAACTGTGGTGGCCAGAACTGAACACGATACTTGAAACGAACAGATGTGCCACCAAATCCCCAAATCCAAAGCCAATAAAAGTAGGAAGAGAGCGTCATGGAGCATTTAACAGGTCCTCTCTACCCATTGCTGCTCTGGAGGCCTCTGTTAGTATGTCTATGGTCTCAAGGATGAGGTGGGGGACCAGCTTGGTGGGGTTCAGGGAAGTTCATTATCAGAAAGCTGTCCACCTAGTGATCATGGGGGGCGGGGCATGAGGGCACACCTACGAAATCAGAATCCTTAAATCCCAAGGGATCACCATTTAACCCTTTCCCTGACAAAAATTCAGCAAAGCATTTCCTATAAATCTCACCCAACATAGGAGGACCCATACACTTTAATCATTCGATAACAGTTACAATAAGATTATATTAAAAATTTAAACTGCCCTACTTAACGCAATTTACCTCCAAATGTCCATTTCCAGCGAATGAATGTGCCTGAAATAAATGTCGAACACTCGATCAGATTTATGGTGCCCAAGAATATTTCTCCTGATACAGATCGAGAGAGTGAAGGCTAATGGCTCCACTTTTATGAGTTTTTAAACACTTAATGGGGAGATTTAGACATTTTCACAAGATGAGGCGTCCCCCAGATTGGTACCTTTATGAAATTGACAGGCAGAGGGGAAAACCAAGGGATTCCTTTGGAGACAGGCCCAATTCAGTGGGGTTGGCTTCGCACTGAAGGCCAGGAGGATGCTCCAAGCCTGTCAAATCCTCATTCCCATACCCTCCGGCGGCCTGTTTTCTTTCTATTTAAGAAAAAACAAAACCAAACCAAAAACTCATGTGCTCCATCATCTTCCAGAAGGCTGTCAGCATCCTTTGTTTTTTAAAGCAAGCATATACAATTTTAGCATCATTTTTTAAAGCACCCAAGTCGTGATTTTTTAAAACTTTATATATTTATAACCACCCACACCATGGGGAGGTTATAGAGCAATCCAATAATTACCCAAGCACAATTAACCAAGCACTCAGAAGTATCAACAATTACCACCCCCCACCACGACTGTCAGCAGGAAAACCGTCTTCCAAATGTTGGGAAGCCGAGCTCTAAAGTTCCTCCTTCATTGCATTTGGCTTCTTCCTAACTCCAACACAGCTGTGAGCCCTCCGATTTCAATTAATGCCTAGGCCCTTCTCCTATCAATCACGCCGGGCTATAAATCCCGGATCTTTCTCATTAGCTCCACCACGCACAGTTCCTCCAGCAACATACCTTGCCTCCGTCCTGTAAATTATTAGGCAGGAGACATGGGAAGGAAGGAGGCTCACTCTCCGAGATGCCATGAGTGATTGGAACAGATCGGGGGTGCCCACGCAAGCTGGGCTTGGAGCTGATTTACTCTTCCCTGAGATAGAAAAAAAAAAAGACCTGCACACAACAAACAGCCCCCCGAGAATCATTCTGACAGCAGATCTCTTTGAGCCTGCTTATTTGCCTTAAAACTAGTAATGACCTGTCTTTATTAATATTACAAAGTTTTATGGGCAAAATCCAATTTTCTGTGGGAAAAAATATTTTCAGCTGTCTTCACCAATAGCATCTTTGGCAGGGGCCTGTAGCTATTAATATATATTTTTTTTAAACTCAAATATCCCAAATTATTTTTTTTAAAGCTAGAAATGAGCTTCAGACTGAAATTAAAAAGGGGATATTAAGGTAGCATTAAGGAGCCTGTGAAAGGCAGAAGGCAGGTCCTCCCTGGCCAGCTGGGGAAGAAGGCAGCCACCACAGCCCCTGGCTACATTGGCAGGAATTACCAGGTCCTTCCAGTTCCATAAAAGCAGCCCTGACCCCTGGAAGCTTCCTCATTATCTCCAGTGACCCACTCCCTCCACGAAGGTGGTTTCCCAGCCACTAGATGACAGGAAGTCAGCCCTAAAGGAGCCTGATCTATTTTCCAAGGTGACCGACTCTGTCAAGCCCAGTCCACAAACCAACCACCATCAACAGTTTTCCCCTAGGACACCTGCATCACAGCCCATTCCTTCTTGGATGACTCCTCCCTCACGTGCCTGGGCATGGCGAGAAAAATCCACAGAGGAGAAGGGTGACAAATCAGTTCCAAGACTGTATTGGCTGCAGCTAAAAGCCCCGGGTACAACACAGACCCTCCCGTTTTCCATCATATCCACTTTATGCCTAATTTAATTAACTGTATCTTTCAAATTAAAATTGATGTAGCACATTAACTCATTCCCATCTTTGGGAGGCACGGCCGATATGTTACCGCTTATTTCACCTAAATGAACTGATTTGCATGGAATTTGAGGGGAGTTCAGCCAGAGGCACACATTTCTGCCCATCACGGGACTGCCACCTGGTGGATGGCATTTTTATGAAACCGATGTTTGCATAGAGCCAATGTCCCTTCCCTGACTTATTGAGAGATAGAGCACAGAGGTTATCAGGTCCAACCACCACCCCCTTGCTTTACAAACCATGAAACTGAGAATTCAAATGTTCAAAGACTTGGTAGGAAGTGCCAGAAATGGGAGCCGGATGTGGCTCCTCCAGTCTCAGATCACCCCGCCGTGCCGACCCTCCACAGGAAAGCACCTTTGTTTGTGAGAAGCAGACACATGTGGGCAAGTGGTGTTCCTGAGCCACGGGACCTTCCCTCTTTAGGTAACTGGCCTTGTTCCCAACAAGGATTAGCTTTGCTGGAGGGTCTTCCTCTCCTCCTTTGCACATTCTTTATTATAGGAGACATTTTTTTCTGTTAGTGGGAGTGGGAGCAGAGAGGGAAATGGCCTCAGAACAGAACTGGTTACGTGTTTTTTTCACTCATTCTATTAATCAGTCAGTCAAATATTTATTAAGCACTGGTTACTACAAGCTCTGCACTGTGCTAAATGCTGGGGAAATTTAAAAACAGCCACAACAAATAGTCCCTGCCTTCAAGGAGTATCTTTCTAATATAGGGCACTGCATAAATAATCTGACATGTACAGGATGCATATGGTGTAGACAAGAGGGAATGTGAGGAAAAAGGCTCTAGGTGGGGTAGGGGGACACAGGAAAGGCTTCCTGTAGAACGCAGCCCTTGAGTTAAGGCAACATGGAAGAAAAGGAATTCTACACTGCAGAATTTAGGAGGGTGGACCTTTCAGGCATGAGGAACAGTCAGTTCAACGGCAGAGAGATGGGAGATGGAGTACAGTGTATAAGGAACATCAACCAGGGCAGGAAAACAGGACTGTAGACTCTAGAAAAGAATGATATGTAAAAAGGAGCAAGATGGAAGAGGGCAAGTGGTAAAAGGCTGAATGCCAAACTGGGGTTAACACTGGATCATGAATGCAATATGGATCTACTGAAGTTCACTGGGTAGGGGAATGATTAAAGGCTGATGTAGAACTGGACTTAGAAGGTGAGCTACAGCTGGATAGAGAGGCCAGAGAACGGTCAACATAGACTGTTGAGAGAAGAGTCTTTGGAGACACCCACAGTTAGGGAGCACAATGGGGGTAAAACACCAGCCAAGGGGACTGAGGAGGGTCAGACAGGCAGAAGGAGAACCAGGAGAAAGGGGTCTCACAGAACTAGAGAGAAACAGATATTCAGGAGAAGAGAATAACTGACAGCATCAAAGGCTGTCAACAGATCAAGAAGGATAGTGAAAGAAAAGACCAGGGGATGGCGAGTCTAACCTCTGGTAGCTCACTGGAATTCAGGGGACATGAATCTCAATCTCAACGCTATGTGGCCATCGGCAAAGAACCAGACAAGGAGACTGAGGACTGGTTCTCCTATGTGTTGGACTTGTCTGGAGCAGACAGGGATCCTTAAAGACACACATCCTCATCCAGGGCATCATTCACTGGTTCTGTAAAGTCAGGTCTTTAGATCGAACTGGTTTTCTGAGAGCAGCTGGTCTTATAGAAGCACCGCAGATGGAAGAAGGGGTCCAAGCAGCCCATCACTGGATGCTGAGTGCTTAAAAATCCTGCTCCCTGATGACCCATAACTAGAATAGGACTGGGCAGTGATGCTTTGATTCACAACAGAGATCTGGAGTTGCCAGAAGGACCTCAAACGTTTGGCACTAGAGGCTCCAGAGAGGAAGACTCCTCCAAGAAGGAAGTCATCTGCCAATGTCCTGGGATCAGGAGGGAAGGAGCCCCAATTCTTTCCTCTCCAAGAATCCCCCCAGCTCTACTCAAGAGTTGTGAGAGATGATAGTTCTCAGATGGGAATGGGCATTGGAAATACGTATGTAGAAGGGGGTAGGGCAGGGGGAAAGGTGAAAAGATGGGAGGAAGGGCAAGAGAGGGAGAACACTGGGGAAGGAAAAATGAGAAAACAAAAGACAGAAAGAAGGACAGAGGGAGGGAGGGGAAGAAAGAAGAGAAGAAAAGAAAAGAGGAAGATAGAAAACTACAGTATTATCGAACACTCCTAAAGAAAGACAGCAAAGGAGAAGTAGAAAGTCCTATTCCAGTGAACAGAACAGGGAAGGCAAGAAACCAGAGCTTCTGAGTCTTAGTCCTCCTGAAGACGCTGGAAGAATGGAGCAACCAATGGGGCAGTGAGTGGCCTTGAACTGGCAGAAGTTGGGTGGAGTCTAAAAACCCTCAACCCTTTCTTCTTCTCCTTTCCCCCCCTAATTCTCCCTTGGGATCTGGAGGCAGTTGGGTACTTCCTTTGAGAAAGGGGCTGCCAGCTGATAAAAACTTGGCCATGTCAATGAGCCACTTAAATAAATGACTTAACATCTCTGATATTTAACAGCCCAGGTGAAGAAGGAAAACTCCAGCTGGTCCCTAAGGCTAACCTGGGTCACTTTCTCTTCAGGGGTGGCTTGAGTCTAGTGGATGCAATGAGAACTGAGCCCACCTTGGAATTCCATCCTCTCTCCAACTGCCTGGCTGGTTTAATCCATTTGGGAGTAAGTCTGGACAAGGCTGCCCAGTACACCAGCAGGAACGAAACTTCAGTCAAATATCCTAGATACATTGTTGGAACAATGGATGCAGAATAAAAAATGTGAGCATTCTAAATGGGATAAGAGCTAATCTTGAGAGCCAGAGTCCCCATTTAAACGGAGTAATTAAAATTGTCATTAGGAGGCTCACAATCGCAATTACCTTAGTCTGCTCCAAGAGACTGCCTTTATCTTTGCAGCAACGCTCGGATTTCAATCAGAGCTTTCAAATGAACTTATCCTGCTCTTCCTCAGTCAAGTCTGAGTAGGGCGCAGATGCAATCACAAATAATCACCAGTTTCGTATCCTCCGGTAAAGGGTGGAGATGAGGGAGAGACAGACGTGGTGCAGGGGAAACAATCACACGAGAACGCGACAAGAAGCTCAAACGAGGCCTTAATTTCTCGGTGAGGTGGGGGAAGGGGGAGGGAGCACAGAGAACTTTTCAGCCTCCTCAGGAACGTTGGGCTCACTCGCTCATTGGAGGCTTGGCTGGTCTGCTTCTTCCCCTTTTATTCTCCTAAGACTTTAGTGATTGGAAAGCCAGGACTGTGGCTGAAAGGAAACATGGAGCAGACTACAAAAAAGGATGAGAACGTACTAATCGCCCACATTTCCTGAGTTACAAGTTAAGTGATTTGTTCAAGGTCACAGAGCAGGATCTGAGCCCAGGCCAAGCCATTTTAATCTATTTGCCTCAGTTTCCTCATCTGTAAAATGAGCTGGAAAAAGAAACAGCAAGCCACTTCAGTATCTCTGCCAAGAAAACCCGAAACGGGGTAATGGAGAGTCAGACATGACCGAGAACAACAACAAAGACTCACTAATCCCAGAAGCAGCCATCCTTTCACTGTGCCACAGGGGCAGTGATTCTCCTCACTGACAGGGACACAGATCTACAGTGAGAAGGGGCCTCAGAGTCCCCTCATCCGGCCTGCTCCCTGGCTAGACGAGGACCTGGCAAAGTCACAAAGGTCGTGTATGGCTGTGAACAGAGGAGCCCCGATTCCAGCAGCCTTTGCTCCCACACTCCAATGCACCCTCAGCCATCTGGCCCAGGCTTGTGACTGGTCTAAGTGGCCACGTACAGCAGAAAATCAGCAAACTGACTCAGAGAAGAGGGGATTACTGTGAGAACTGTCACAGGGCTATTTTCAAACAGGGAAAACACCACTCTGGTCAGGGAGGATGACCCTTAGTCTACTCAATCAATCAATGGTTCAATGAGGATTCATTAAACATTCAATATGCTCCAGGGCTGGCAGAATCTGGGGATCCGAGGACAGACAATAGCAGTGTGGACAGCATTTCCCAGGGAGAGAAGAGGAAGGGGCCCAGCTTCTTCTCTCTGACTCCCCCGAACAGCTGAGGTAGAAGAGCCTTCAGAGGCCGCCTGGCTCAGTCTCCACCTGGACACAGGTGGGATTCCAGGCTGTGCTTGAAGCCTCCAGCGAGCTCATTCCATGTTTGGAGAGCTCTCGTTGGAGGAAGTTTCCCACAGCTGGCCCGGCTTCAACCACTGCCCCTAACCGTCCTCTGGGTCAAGTACAGCCAGTCTCATCTCCCTTTCCCACATGGCATCCTTTCAGGTACCTGAACTTAATTACTAACCTCCCCTGACTCCCTGCCCCTGCCTGGAGACTTCTTTTGGCTAAAGGCAGGACTCTAGACTGAGGGCAGGAGTAGAATGTGGAAGCCACTAAGGTCATTGGCTCCTGCCCTGATCAGCAGAGACTGACCCTCAGCTGTTTTTAAGCGAGAGCAAAGGGTGTCTGAGGGTCTGCTCAGGACCCCCAGGAAACAACCCCCAGGAGCCATAGACCAACTCAGTGCCTGGAGGGGAGGAAGCGGGGAATGTTTCAGAAACAACATAACATCTAGGCACAGGATATGGCAGTCAGCTCAGAGAGGGACTCATGTATGCCGGCACACACACGTGCACACACACACACACACACACACACACACACACATGCATACATACACACATGCGTGCGCACACACACACAATTAAACTTGCCCATCGTACCTCAACAGGGCAGGTCTATTATTACAGGCTCAGTGGACTGCAGGATCTTCACACTCACTCAGCCCACATTAAACACTGCCTGGACATAGGCTCTGGACCTAGAAAATCCAAACCCAGGAGCCTGTGCTCTCCACAGATTTATGTTCTCTTTCATTATTTAAACATTTCTCTTCCTTCCTCTGGCACTATTTTTTTTCTTTTTAGTTTCTTCTATATTGGGCTGACAAAGACTCAGGGCATCTTACCCGGGGAGGTCCCTAGGTTCTGATAAATACAACCCACATCCCTTGTTTTGAACAGGAGGCCCAATGCTTAATGGCGGTGGCAGCAGTCAGACAGCTGGTCTGAGACGGGATGGCAGCCTCGGCAGGTTCAGACCTCAGGCGCCCACCCACCAGCTGAAGGAGGTCCGGCTCACAGACAGACAACAGAAGACCCCCATCTCTATTCTCCCAGCATCCCCTGGGAAGCTGAGGTTGGCCCCCAAATTCCTCCTGTTTGTACCTTCTGGCTGCATGGCCTGGAGCACACTCTCCATGAAAGGATCCCTTCTGTTCCTTCCTTCATCAAGTTCCACTTAATCTTCACCATTCTCCCTACACCCTGCTCACAGATTTCTGAGTATATCTTTTTAGTGTAACAACCATGGGCCCTGCTTCCAACCCAGGGCCTGAGATTGAGAGGAGCAATCACTGCGGAGAAGGCGCCTACCTTCCTCGCCACCACCAATAACAACTGGTGACCAACTGCCACTGACAGGTAAACAAACGCAAGTGACCTGGGTGGGGCAGCACCCCTCCCCCGCCCAGGTGACCTGGAAGGGCAGCATCCTGCCCCTACCCTTGATACCCTCTGGTTTCCACAGTTGGCACAGCCCAAATGCCAGCCATTGTCCACCACCCAAGAGGCAGGTTAATGGCCCTAAGTGAAGCAACACAGCATCCTGAGGCAGAAATGGAAGGCAGCCTGTGCCAGGGAAGTCACCTCCCTTCAGAGTCCCAAGGACCCCAGAGCCTTGGGAACATCATTGTCTGTCACAGCACAGGCTCTTCTTCCAGCCTGGGCCCCAGGGCCATCGCTGAGGGGGCAATCACTGGGAAGAAGGGGCCTACCGTCCTTGCCATCAGCACCACCAGCCACTGACCAACTGCCACCAACCAGCAGGTGAGCCCAGGGGTGCTGAGTGGCAGGAACCATGCCCCCCACTCCTGCTTCCAGCCCTGACAACACCATGTGAGGAAGCAGCTCCTGAGGGGAAGGGGCCACCATCCCACCAACTCCCAACCAACAGCCTCGCACAAGGCAGGCAAACCATCCTCCCTGCATCAGGGAGGCCCATGAGGGAGAGAGAAAGGGGAAGAGCAGAGAACAGGGAAGCTCAGCCAGAGTCCTGCCACCACCCTGCCCATCATCTCCCCTCAGACCCTGAACCCAATATTGGGGAATATCAGTCTCCCCCACACACTGGTCCTGCTTCCAGGCCGAGCCCCAGAGCCATAATCTGGGGAAGAAATCACTGCGGAGAAGGAGCACCTTCCTGATCACCACCAACGCTCACTGCTGGCCAACCCTGACTGCTGGACATGAGCTCCAGGATGCCAGAGGCCCTCTCTGAGCCCGGGTCCTGTTTCTAGCTGACCCTTCAGGGGAATGGCCCTGGTGGAGATGGGACCTGTAGCCGTTTTTGCCTCGGTCGCTGTCATCTCAGCAGCTACGGAGGCTGAAGATCTGAACACAAGGCATTGGCAGGGGGAAGGAGGGTAAAAACAGCATTTATAAATCACCTACTATGTGCTAAGTACTTTATAAATACCCTCTCACACAGTATCTCCAGATGGCTCAACATCAGAAACGGAGGTTATTTGTTAAGGAGGACACGTTCCCAAATCATCTGCTTCTAAACAGCCCTTGATGGAAGGACGTTTTCTTTATGTCTGCTTTGCTATTGCTCCCCAAGGACACTGGGACCTTCTATTGGCCCCCAAGACGAAACCGAACCTTCCAAGTGCTGTCTCCTCTCCTTAGAACGTAAGCTTCAGAACATGCGCCATCTTGTTTTTCTGTTGGGATCCCCAGGACCTGGCAAAGTGTGCTATTCACAGTAAGTGCTTAATAAATACTCACTCAGGTACATTACTAGTCCCCTCCCCTTTTGCATGGTCTGTGGTTCCAGTCAAGCTCAGCTCATGAGTCTCATCCTCTCACATCTCAGTGAAATCTCAGAGAAAGAATTTGCTCCCCTTGGCCAGAAGCTCCAAGTCACCCGTTCACTCCCTGTTCTGCAGACTGTTTGGGCAGACATCTATGACAGGGGTGTGTATCACTCTTCCTCTCAGACACTGCCCCTAATCGTGGCACATCATTTTATCTTCTTTCCTCAGTCTTCAGGGGAAGTGAACTTCTCTTCCTGGGCTGTCCCTCCTGACTCCTTGAAAGACCTTTCAGACTTAGGTCAGCAGTATTCTTCTTCCCTCATCCTTAATCTTTGGGTTTTTCTTGATCAGAATTGCAAAAGCTCCAGGAAAACATTTTTATTTGGTCTTCAGTAGGTATGCTCCTTTCTTGGCCAAGAGTCCATCACTGCAACACTTTAACCTGTGGTCCAGAAATACAATTCCCATTTCCAAATACCATCTTCTTTATCAATCATTGACTTTCCAAATCATTTCCCTCTCCCCAAACTTCTCTACCTTCAATTGTTGGTTGGTTGGTTGTTCTTCATTCTCAAAGAGGACCAAACTGACATCACCATGTTAGAGTCAAATTTTGGTGTGTCTGACTGTGGCTGATCAGACCAGTAGGAGCTCGGAAGGCTCTACCACAGGTTGGGCACAAAAAGTCCATATGAACGTCTGGAGTGGATTGTCTGAACTGGCACATCTCACATGTCTTTCGAGCTACTTTAATTCTGCTCTGCTCATAGAGCACAGCACCTTCTCCGATGAGGGCAACAAGAATGAAGATGCAATATCAGACTTCAACGTCTTCAGTCTCGCTTCATCATGTTTAACAATGGGTGGTTTTTGGTTTTTACTCTTCTAAGTTCCTTCTGTTGTTTCTACATGTCCCCATATAAATCACCACAAATGGGCACATGGTACCATGTCTAATAAGTCTTGGTGGTGCTTCAATGAGAGGAGATAGCATGGGATTAGTGTAAGGCAGTGGTTCTCAACCTTCCTAATGCCATGACCCTTTAATATTTGTATCTGGGCATATCTGCATGTGGGTGGACTCGCCTGGAGATGGATAGAGAAGCAGTGTCTTGGTTCCTAAGACCATTGGAAATATGTGTTTTCCGATGGTCTTAGGCAACCCCTGTGAAAGGGTCATTCAACTCTCAAAGAGGTTGCAACCAACAGGTTGAGAACCACTAGTGTAAGGAATGTCATTGCTGGAGTCAGAGGACACACATTGAGTTCAAAATTTGCCTCTGGTGTTAACTACCTGTATGACCTTGGTCAAGTTACTCTCCCTCCCCCTGGAACTCAGTTTCCTCATCTGTAAAATGTTGTGGGATGGATTAGATTGGCTCCTAGATTTGTGAGTCAATGAGCATGCCCTAGGAAGATAGCAGACCTGTTCAACGTTCATGTTACCTCCTCAGATCCTCAAGCCCCTCCTATGATTTGTCTCTTTTTCCTTTAATGGTTCCTAGCAGAGGATGACATACCTCCTGGAAGTGCAATCAATCTATGCCATTCACTGTCTACACCATTCACGGTCTATACAACACTGCCTCCTCCTCGGGAAAGGGCATCAAATCTGCGAGACAGCCTGAGGTTTTCAGGGGTCTTCCTCCTCTTGTTATATGATTCCTACCCTTCTTCATGGCTAAGATTCAGATTCTCCTCAGTCTTTTCTCATTTTTGTTTGTCTCTCTCTTAAAGCACTCGTATTTTCAATAGACACTTCATTTTGTCAGACATCTTCTCTTGGCAGATATCAGACGGAGCACTCTCCTGGGCGGTCATTGGAAAGCTGTCCTCTGCTCTCTGTACTGGCTAGAAGAGAGACCCTTCATTCTCTTAGCCCAGTCTCTGGATAGGAGAGTGATGCCACTACCATGGTCTTACCTTGAATCTCCGTCAGGAGTTAGGGCTGCTTCAGGTTGGAGCATCCTGTTCACCTTGGAATAGTCCTTAGCAAGATTCCCCCTCTTCCTCCCCTATGCGTCTCTCCTGGAGCCTTGATTTGGACTTTCAAATCATGTCCCAATCACGATCCCCAGCTTTCCAGATATCTTTTGTGTGCTGTCTCCCCCAAAATAATGTCAGATTCTGGAGGACAGGGACTGTTTTCCTTTTTGCTTATAACCAGTATTGAGCACAATTCCTGATATAAATCGGGATGGGCACCGACCATCTGGGGACAAGCCTTGTCCTTGGGTGACAGATTCACAGTCTGTCCACGAATCACAGATCTAGGGTGGGAGGGGGCTTCATAGGTCATCTGGTCCAATCCCTTCATTTTTACAGATGAAGAGACTGAGGCCCAGAACTCATCTGCAGCTCATGCCATAACTTCATCTTTGCTAACCCCTGTCAGAACTCTGCTCTGCTGAATCAGCCTCTGAGAACCCAGGATCACCTCATGCCATAATGAGAAAATGGGGCTGTCCTGCAGGGGAATGTACAGGAAATGGGGGAAGGGGAGGGAAATCCAAAACAGAAGATTCCGTCCGGCAGGTTGGGATGGGGCTTCCTATGCTTTGTTTCTGCTGGGGAGCTGAAATCTCCCAATGAGACAGAAGTGAAGCGCTCATCTTTTTGGAAAGCGCTAACTCTTCTGAGTCATTAGCATCCATTTAGTAAATCACCACTTTTGCTAATGGTGCCCGGGCGTCCTCAGAGAACAAATACGCTGCCAGACAAAATCAGCATCTCCATCCATCCTCCCAGTCGTCTCAGCATGATGATGCCATTAGTCTCTCCACATTGCTCCAGGCGTGAAAGAGAACAAGAATGGAGAGGAAAGGAAAGGAATTCTCCCCAATTTACAGAGGGAACAGCTGAGGTCTGGAAATTAAACAGCCACAAATTTTAGGCCAGGGAAGGATCAATTATTGCATATGGATTCATATGCGAATGGGCTGAAGAGACTGATTACCATAGAGAGCGCTGTTACCAGAGGCAGGAAAGTTGGGTTCAAATCTCAGCTCCAACCGCTTTCTAGCCACGCTGCCTTAGGCAAGTCACTGGGCCTGGATCCTCTTCCGTAAAATGAGAGAGGTGGACTCTGAGGGTTCCTACAGAATTCTAGGTTCATCTCAGATGAATCTCTTCTGCCTGGAAATGCACGAAGATGTCCAGGAAAGGCAGACGATGGCGGCTCAGGTGCTGCCTGACCCTTGGTCGCTGGATGACCATGAGCAAGAAATCCCTTAACCTTTCTGAGACTCAATATGGGCATCCATGAGAAGCGGAGGAGAATTCCTTCACCACCCAGCTCTCAGGATTGTTGGGCAAGCTCTCTGGCTCCAAGGCTCAAGAAATGGGAGTCAAAGAGATATTGGAGGACAGTGGAAAGAGTGTTGGTTCTGAAGTCTGAGGTTCTGGATTCAGATCCCACCCCTGATGTTAGCTGTGTGGCCTCAAGAAAGTCACTTTTCCTTCTTGGGACTCAGTTTCTCCACTTGTAAGATGGCACAGTTGGCTACATGGCCTTTGATATCCCTTCCAGCCCTAGAAGCAGGAGATCAAGGCTTCTGGGCACTTTCCCAGCTCAGGCTAAGGATCTTGGGATTTCCTTGGGCCAGAGTTTCCTCATCTAGAACATGAATGAATCCAGGGCTGGGGAATCTTTAGCCTCAAAGCCACATGTGACCCTAAGGTCCTCAAGTGCAGTCCTTTAACTGAATCTAAACTTGGCAGAACAAATCCCCTTAATAAAAAGAATCTGTTCTGCAAAACCAGGACTCAGTCCAAAGGCTGCACCCAAGGACCTAGAGGGCCACATGTTCCCCACCCCCAGCTTAGATCAAAGGTTCTCAGCCTTTGTATCTGACTCTATCAGGGTGGAAGTCCATGGACTCCTTCCTTCTCAGAGCCACACTTGTGAATGCAGCCAATTAAAAACACAGGATTACAAAAGGAACCAAATGTTAGTGAAAATAAGCATGAAGCGCTTTTTCCATTCCAGTCCACAGAGCCCCTGGAGTGTGTCTGTGGGATGTCTGTGGACAAAGCCCGAGGGGAGAAGCGCCTGGCTTGACGGTGGTGCTACAGTCTTCCCGGAGAGACAGAAAGGCATTAAAGGCCTTCATACCGGGCCACAGATCAAAGTGGCAGAGACCGCCGGACTTTGGGCATCAGGCACGCATTGACAAGTTTGTTTTAAAAAGACACTTTTGTAGGAAATCTCTTAAATGTTCTGCAAAGCGGTCCACGGGCTGAATTTTGTCCTCCCCTTTGGTTGTTGGGAAGAAGAGAAGAAAAGAAGGTGGGGAAAGGTGAAGGTATATATAGACACACATGCAGACATACATGCATACACATACATAGACATATGCACACATACATGTACACACATGTATATATGTCTAGGCATGTATGCCTGTATGTGTTTACATCTCTATCTATCTATACATTTTTTGGGGAGGTGGGGGGCTCTCCTTGGTCTCCCCTCTGCCTCCCCAGCTCTCGACAAGGTCCTCCCTCTGCTGAGCTCAGGCCTATGACTCAGGCCTCCGTGCACTGTTGATCCAGGAGCTCCACACACTTTATGGAGTGTGTCTTATTGTGGGTCTAAATGGGGTCTATAAACCACTGTTAGTTTTATTGTGTCTGCAAGAGGAAAAACAGCTCAAGGAGAGAGCCCACATTCTGCATGGCAACAGTGCCCCTTGGTGGCCGCCAATCGAATGACAAGCCATGCTTCCTCATGCTTCCCCATGCTCTGGGGCTGCGAGCCCCTCCGAGGCCATCAGGAGGAGGAGGCAGGCTCTACTGGGAGAGCCTGTGGAGAACTGATGAGAACCTTTTGTAGCCAATGCAGGATCACCCCTGGAGAGTTGGAGGAGGCCTCAGAAAAGTCATCGAGTCTAAATTCCTCAAACCAAAGTCTTCGGGGAGAATTCGGGAACTCCCCCACAGCCACACATGTAATAACAGAGGTGGGGTCTGAGCTCAGGTCCTCTGGCTCCAGACAAACCCATCACATGCTAAAATGTTGGGGTAAATCACATTGGAGCTGCTTCAGGACAGAGTCCAACACACAGCCAAGCTATAGATATTCCCATAAGAGGATTTTAAAATTCATGAAGGGCATTGTGGAATACTGTCCAGCCTGGGACGATGGAGCTTGGGGCACGTCATTCCTCCTCTGACCCTCCATATCTTCATCTGCAAAACAGGGCCAATAACAATGATGTCACCTACCCCGGAGGCTGCTCATGAGGATCGCTGGGATGACCTCTGAACATCTTACATCTACCATCGCCCCGGCTACTATGTCCCCAAAGTCTCAGTGCGGATGGAAGCAATAACAGTATGCCCCCTTCGGGGAGTTCTAGAGACAACTCTCACTTGTCCACACCAATGGAGGGAAAGAGTCACATGAAGAAGCCTTAAAAATAACCAACTAAGAATCCACATATATTGAGCTTTGGAACTTGAAATTTAAGTATAGTGATGAGTGTGGCTGAGGTTCCGGGAAGAGACTTCCATTCACTTCACAAGATATCTGCTAAGTACCAGGGGCACACAAGGGCCCAAAGAACAGCAGGACCTGTCTTCAGGGGCTTGCATTCTCTAGATGGGAAATGGCAGGTAGACATGGAAGTGATTACAGAGTGGAGGAGACACCGGCAGTCGAGCGGGTGCAAGAATCAACAGTATTCCCCAAATTTGTGGCTGGAGAGGAGATCACCTGGTCCAGAAATTAATATCCCTAGAGACCCATGCAAAAGGAAAGTTTCTGACGGTTGGATTTGGAAGGACTGGGGGCAGCAGGATTTCTGCAGATTTATTCCTTCTATAGATCCTGTCATGGCTCACACGTAAGTGGGTACTTTAAGATTTCCCTGTCTCCTCCCCTTCCTCTATCTCTCTCTCCCTTGTTCTCTCTCCCTCCCCTTTCTATATATACCTATCTCCGGATGGAGAGATGGATGGATGGATGGATGGATGGATGAATGGATAGACAGATGAATGGATAGATGACAGATAGATAGACAGATGGATAGGTATGTGTCTGTAATCTCATTTGCATACGTCACTGCATCTATAGCTTCTTTCCCACTGGGGCCAGGCAGCTGTTTGAGGGGACTGATAACAAAGCATTGGACTAAACAGTCCCCGTCTCTCTTGTTGGTTAAGGGCTTATTTCAAAGGGCTTTCCTGCTGAGACGTCAGCTTCTTTAGAACCCAGAGTGTACGAGAGTCAGACATCACTCAGCAAAGTGATAATTAAGCAGGGGAGGTATGATCATAGCAGAGGTAATTAAAAACCACTGCGGTAGGTGCTGACAAACTGGAGAAACTTTCAGGAATCTGTCTTGAGCCATTCACTCACTGATAGTCATTCTTTCCTTCCTTGCTTCATCCATCCTGCACCCAGCCTGCCCTGTTTCACTGTGGGTGCCACAATGTAAGCAGAGTGAGAAGTGGTTTGAGCCCCCATCGGTGGCTGACCAGTATGTGAAAGGTCAGGAGGCTCTGAGAGGTGAGGATTTCTGGAAAGGGATAGTCAGTCTATAGAAGAGAAAACTTAGAGGAGGCCCTGGCTTCAGGGATTTGAAGGGTTGAGGGAAGAGAGATCAGTCTTGTTCTGCTCAGTCTCAGAGCCAAACCCAAGAATGTGAATTTGAAACCAGGTCCTTTACTGCGACTCACATTCCAAAGCATTTTCTGCCACACTAAAGAGTCTTCCCTGTCCATTACAAGTCAGGTATAAATTCCTGATTCTGGCATTCAAGACCCTCTGTGGTCTGATTCTTATTTCAAATTATCCCCTTCAAGTAGTCGGTAAACTCTGTCTCGTTTTTGTCCTCCTGCTCCCTTCTCTGGACTAGTCTTCATGCTGGACCTTCTACCATCTTCCTCAATGGAAGACCCTCTGTCCTAACTCAGATTCCACTCCTCCAGGTCACACCGACCCCAACAAAATGGCTTTTTTTAAAAGTTAAGTTTACACTAAAACATTTAATTAGGATGAAAGAACAAGAAACAGAAGAGCCCACGCTGCTATGCAGGAGTTCCTGCCTCTGACACATCCTGAGCTGTGAGAACTTGGTGAAGTTGTCTCCCAGGAGTGTCCCAGGTGACAATCTAAGGCTGCACATTACAGACAGACCACTGGGCTGTCACCTTCAAGCCGCGGAGGGAACTGTCCTTAATCCTTTCTGACACCCTGGACATGTCTGGAGGAAAGCAGAGCCCACCTTTTGTCTTCATGTGCCTTCGGGAAAACACAGAAGATTCTGAGGCCAAGGGGCCCGGCTCCTGGTGAGCTGAAAGCAGCTTCCCCATGGGCCCTGCTGGTCCAGCTCTGACTCCTGCAAGGCAACGAATGAGTCATCTGTGCCGCCGTGTGTCACTTCCAAGATGGCCAGGGGCACTGTACGGAAAGGTCACAGCTGTCCATAACTGAAATGGAAGTAATTACCGCAGCCGGGGGGACTCGGGCTCTGGGCCTGGCTGCTTCGACCTCCCCTGCTGTGCCCTCAGGGACACATCTGGAAGGAGCGGCCACTGCCTGCCCCTCACATCTTTCATTCGCGGGATGGCCAAGATGCTATTTTCCATCCATTAGACTGATTGCTACCCCGTAATGAACAGGAATTAGCGGGAGCTCATTTGCTGATTCCGATACCAAAGGACAGGCCTTTATGAAATAACGAATGATTGAAATATGGGTCAAAAGACACAGGAGCATCCCACCCTTGTCCAAGGACCCAGCGGTTTTGGGGGTGATTCCGGCTACTGGCTGCACTACTACCTCTGCCTTCCTAAAGCTGCAAACAACGCAGAAATCAGTGAGCATTGATTAAGCCCTGATGGTGCGCTCCGCACAGAAATGCTTGGCGAGACTTATCCTGCTGCCTGCAGTTTACGCTGGATAAATACCCTGGCATTCAAGGTCCTCTCAATGTGGCTTCTGCCTGTCGCTTTTGCTTTCCCAAATCTCCCCCACCATCCTCCTTACTGCCCCTGAGCCCTTCACACTCAGGTCTGTCCCCCCCTACCCCATCCCTTCCTCCTTTCTCTTAACCTCTTTATATCCTCATTTCTAGGATATGTGGCATCCTCAATGTCGGTGCTCCCTCCACTGAGGCCAAGCGAAACCACCCCAAGACTGAGTCTTTGGTAAGTGACTTGGAAAAATTGTTCTGGAACAGCCATCAGTGAGTCGGTCAGCCAGCAAGGGCATCACCATGCACCACGCTTTGTGATGAGAGCTGCAGACACAAAGGCCAGAGGCCCTGCCCTCCAGGAGAGATGATAGGGGTACGTCTGGGAAGGTGGGACAGAACGGGACCTGGAACTCCTCCCCCAAGGACCACCTGCTTTGACCTTCTCTTGTAACCTACAGTCTTAGAGGATCAGTGGTACCAGTGAGAGGTCACCCAGGATCAGAGCCCAGACTCAAACACAGCTCTTCTGGATGCTGAGGCTGGCTCATTGCCAATACACCATGATACCCCTCTACAGAAAAACTGTAACGAGGAAAAATGATCAGCATTTACCTGGTGCTAACAAAGACTCCCTTTGATCCTCATGACCTGGGAGGGAGATGCTATCATGCCCATTGTACAGATGAGGAAGCTGAGGGCAGACAAAGGTTAGGTGACTTTCCCAGTGCATGTGTCTGTGTAGCTAGACAGCGAGAGAGTCCACATGTTAGAGCAGGGAAAGCACTTGCCCAGATACACTTATGTGAGTACACTGACAGCTCTACTAGTGCTCCAGAGGCAGCTGGGTGGTACAGGAGACAGAGCGCTGGCCAAGTTAAAATCTGGCCTCTGACCCCAACCACAGGCAAGCCACTCCTGTCTGCTTCAGGGTCCTCAGCTGTAAAATGCCAGCACCTGTGATCTCACAGGGCTGTGAGACAGAATCCAGAGAGTGCTACCCGGAACACAGGAGGCAGCACCTCTGTGCTCACTCTCTTGCCTTCCCCCAGAGAGATCTATAAAGATACTGGTGCCCATGTCAATACAGACACGGCACAGATCTGCACATCCACATGCCAGTACAGAGAGAGCATGGCCATAAGCAGACACCGAGACATCGATGTGGAGGTGTGAGGACAAGAACTGCGATTGCTTCAGCACAGGGACTTCCAGGATGAATAAACTCCCTGTACCCAAGAGGGCAACACCTTCTCTGCTACTTGTCCTAGACAACTGCTGGGAGACTGAGATCACTGAGAGCCAAGTGACTCTTCCGAGGTCCTACAGCATGTATCACAGGCAGGGCCTTCAAGACTGGCTCTCTGTCCACTCTGACAAGCTGCTTCCCCCACATACAGACATAGATATAGACATATAAGAACAAAGACACAGATACATACACACGTGCGAATAGGATGTGTGTGCACAAACACACATACAATAATAACAATGGTGTTTTGGCATGAATTGGCACAGTGCCCAGAATACACTGGTAACTGCTGGATGGATGAGCGACTGAACGAAACATCGCCACCCAAACTGAGAAGAGAGGCCAGTCTAAACTGAGGGTCCATTTTCTCAAATTAAAACAATTTTTAAAATACACCCCAAGAGCAGAGAATACTTTGGCTGCTATGAAACTTGAAAAACCTCATTTTCTTGGTCTAGCAGAACTGAGGAAGGGGGAAAGGCCTCCACTAGGAGCAGACCACGGAGGAACCTCCAAACGTGGGAGGGGGTTTGTGCAAATCGGCATTCCCTCCCATCCCATCTCTGGTGATAAGCCCCAGGTAGCAGGGATGTTCCCAGGGATCACGAAGGGGAGTCACATAGGAAGGCGAGCTAAGTGGGTCAGAAAGGACATCATCATTTCATCATTTAAAACAAAATTAGGGAAAGCAGAAAGCCGTGCAATTATGAACAGATCATGAGCAAAAATAAAAGCCATTTGTATGCATTAATAGCACATCAGGCCAACTCAAGCAGGCTAAAGGCATTAGCGAGGAATCCTGGGGCAAAGCGCACTTGACGCCCATGCCGACAAGAAATATTAAAATCATCATTTTCAGTGTCATTGACAAAATTCACTTTATGAGCAGAAGAGAACACTCTTAATAGGGAAATTTAAATAGAGAACATTTACTAATGATGTTTTAAAAGATTCAATTCTGAGGTGGAGGGGGAATTAATTCAGGTATTTCTAAGGACGCTCAAGCACACGCACACACACACACAAACACACACACACACAAACACACAAACACACAAACACACACGGGGACACTACTGATGGTCACAGTTTCTGCTAACAAAAGACGCACTGGACACATTACAGCTTTAGGGGCTGGACGAATAAATCCCCCAAAGCCTATTCATTTTGGGGGGTGAAGGGAGGAAGAAAATGACATTTATTCTTGCTGCCTGATGGTGTGGTAACAGACAGGACTGGAGACCATCAGGATCCACCGTCCTTCATCCTACTGGTGACGTTGTTCATGACCAAACCTGACTGTCCTGCCGTCCTGCTGCCGATCCTCCCTGCAGATTACTGTCATCACCTACACCACCATCCCCATCCAGACCCAGGATTGAATCCTCGTGGAGCACTCCCAGTGTGGAAACTCTCTCCACTGACAGAGCTCCCCAAGCCATCTGCCAGTACGAGTGTGAGAGGACTGCCCGGGGACACTGAGAGAGGACGGCACTCGGCCAGCCTCTGGCTTCTTGTCTCAGAGTCCAGCCCCAAAGTCAACCACACTGTGCAATAGCCACAGCTGGCATTTATTTAACAGGAGTTTCAGATGCTCCAAAACATTCTGTCTACACTGTCTAGTTAGAGTCTCTCCCTAGCCCTCTAGATGAATCCACGGTGGGCTGGGTGTTTGCATCTTGTCTTTATGTCACCAACAGTGGGTGGATAGTATTTGTTAAGAGGCGAGGGGGTACAGTGGAGAGCAAGCTGGACTGGCATCGGAGGACATGCCAGCCTCGCCTTCCAGACCTCAGTTTCCTCTTCTGCAAAATAAAGAGGAGGGACTAGAAGGTTAGTGAAGTAATTTCCAGCCCAAAAACCTAAGATACTAAATACTGGAATCTCTCAAGGCCTCATTTCCCTCATGTCAGATGAGAAGGCTGGACTAACGGCCTCTATACTCCTTCCCAGATCTAAATCTTTCATATGATGACTTGAATCAAGACACCAGCTGAGGAAATAGGTCTGAGGTTAGGTAAGCGACTTTGTGAGGGTCATATGGCTTCAGGGATGGCATTTGAACGCAAGTCTTTCTGACTTCCCCTTAGCGCCACAACACCACCACTCAAACCTAAACCTGAGTCTCATTACTTCTTCCCATTTTGCCAACGATCCTGGTAGTGCACTTTGGACAATTCATCCGGGGCACAAGATTTACAATTAATCCACAGCTGCTCGGGAGGCCATTCCTAGGTGAAGATCTGTCCTCCTCGAGTCCAACCGGAATCCTCAGCTCTCGCATGAGACTTTGCAGGGACCAGAACTCGGCACCAGCAGCTCGGGCCAGCCCAAAAGGGAGTCAAGTCCAATCAGCTGAGGACTGTGTGCCAGGGAATGCTGAGAAGGCTTCCCAAAGGAATCAGAGCAGAGCTGAGCTCAGAGCCATCTGGGGCAGACTGGGCGCTCACTCTACCAGGAATGCGGGAATGCAGGAGGGCACCTTCTGGATGAGGACAGCGCTTCCATGAAGTGGGGAACATTGAGACATGAGCCTTGCTCCGTGTCTCCACAGACCAGGGACTCACTGTTCAGGCACCCAGTTCCACACTTCAAGAACCCTAAGAATGTCTCAGAAGCAGAAAACTGAGTCACAAAGGCAACGAGGACGACAGTCTGCCCCAAAGCGACACACAGGGTCCCCCCTGAGAACGTCCACTTGTGAGGAGCTTCCTTTTGTGCCTGGAGAGAGAATTCTTTTCTATATCTGCGTTAGTACCGGTGTGCAAAACCAAACACCAAACCAAACACCAAACCACCTTCGTGGAAATGTAAATGGCATTATTTATTTTGTAATTAACATTATTAGCCAAAATGGGGGGGATGGGAAGTGTCTACCAAATGCCTTAAGGCCTGAAAAGTGCTTTAAGAAAGATTCTCTTACAACAGCATTGGGGTGGGCATAGGGACAAGAGAAGACAAAGAGAGCTTGGGGGGTCAGGGTTCTACATGAATGGCCTCCCACCCTCACAAAGATCCGGGCAGGAGGTGTGATGATGATTTCCACTGCAAAGATGAGGAACCCGAGATTGGGAAAGGTGTACAGGGTCTTAAAGCTAGACTCAAGATATCACATCAGAAGTTGGCCACACAACTGAGTGGCCAAAGAAAAACTCAAAGGCAAGTCTGCCTTCCCGACCCACCAGTCAAGTGAAGCGTCTGCTCTGCCTTCTCTCCCGATAACGGCACTTTAACCCTGTTTGGAGGGGGCTCCAGGCTCCCCCAGGCTGTTCCTGGAAAGCCCTTACACTATCCAGCAAGTCTAACAGCAGGCTAGAGAGGAGGCTTCAAGGGTAGACTTACAGACAATGAGCTGGTCCAGCACCTGAGAGGTAGCGGGAAAGGTCGGCGAGGCGCCTCAGTATGTTGGTCGGAGAATGAAGCACCATGTCAGCCACACTGAGGCTCAGAGGCCATTGACCAAGTAATGCAAAGGGGCTGTAATCAAAGGAGGTCTGAGAACACAAACCAAGTCACAGACCTCGAATGAATTTCAGTAGGTATAATACTGGTGAGAGTCAATTGTGATAGCTCATTAGTTATATAAGGAAGAACAATCAGCTACTGGCATTGACACAATTCATAACACTGTCCTTCTGTCCAAGTGTAGAACCACACACACACACACACACACACACACACACACACACACACTTACCATCACAGATGCTCACACCAACCCAGGGATGCTTCCTCTCCCCCCATAATGCTGACCCAACTCACGTCATCAGCGCATCACAACCAAACTCCGTCAGCCTCGGAATGCCTACCTCAACACCATTCTGATGCCGGTTCAGCTTTTAATGAGAACTTAGAACTTGTACTATTTTTTTCCTTTTAAAAAAAAATTTTATTCATTTATTTATTTTCTTGCTTACGTCATTCATTTCCATGAGATTTTTAGTTACAAATTTTCTCCCCATCTTTCCCCCACTCACCACCCCAAAACAGCCATCCCCTTGTATGACCCCTCCCCCAATCTGTTCTCTCCTATGTCCTCCCCCATCACCCCTCTGACTTTGCGGTAGGGCAAGATGGATCTCCCTACCCCAGGGCCTGTATATCTTAATTCCCAGTTGCGTAATTAATAATAATAATTATAATTATACACATACACACACACACATATATTTAACATTTGATCATAGAACTTTAAATTCTAGATTCTTTCCCTTCATCCCTCATCACTCACCCCCACTGGAAAGACAAGCAATTCAATACATGCTGTACATGTGTAATTATGTAGAACATTTCCACAATGGACATATTGTGAGAGACTGATTATATGTCCCTCCTTCCTATCCTGCCTCTCCCTTGTTCTATTCTCCACTCTGTCCTTGTCCCTTTACAGAAGTGTGTGCTTCCAGCAATCCTCCCCCCCAGCCTGCCCTCCCCTCCAGCATCCCATCTCTCATCCCCATCCCCCCTACTCTCCTGTGTGGCAAGATACCCACTTTAGAGTTTATGTCATTCCTTCCCTAAGCCAAATTCAATGAGAGTAAGGTTGACCCTTTCCCTTTTGCCTTCTTCTTCTTCCCCTCTGTTGTAACAGTTATCCCTTGCCTCTTTAATGAGATGATTAACCCTGTTCTGTCTCTCCCTGTCTCTTCTCATTCTATTCCTCTCCCACCTCAGAATTTCACCTTTTAAAGTATCATCCCTTCCTATTCAATTGATCCTGTGTCCTCTATGTACACATACATACACATATATACACATACCCAGGTATGTATTCATACGCATATATATACCCTCCTATACAGACATATATGTATGTATACATATATATATATACATACATTTGTATTCCCTTGACCTGTCCTCATACTGAGAAAAGTTTCCTAAGTTATAATTATCATTTTTCCATGTTGACATGTAAATAGTTCCAACGTTGATAAGTTCCTTTTGATTTCTTTTCCATGTTTACCTTCTCATGCTTCTTGTATATGAGTGTCAAATTTTCTTTTCAGTTCTGTTTTTTTCAGCAAGAGTGCTTGAAAGTCCTTCACCTCATTGAATGACCATATTTTCCACTGGAACATTATACTCAATTTTGCTGGGTGATTCTTGGTTTTCCCTTGATCTCCAGAATATCATATTCCAGGCCCTTTGATCCCTTAATGTAGAAGCTGCTAGACCCTGGGTTGTCCTGATTGTGCTTCCACAGTATTCAAATTGTTTCTTCTTGGCAGCTTGTAATATTTTTTTCCTTGATCTGGGAACTCCAGAACCTGGCTATAACATTCCTAGGAGTTTTCTTTTTGGGTTCTTTTTCAAGAGGTGATCGGTAAATTCTTTCAAGTTCTATTTTGCCCTCTGGTTCTAAAATATCTGGGCAATTTTCCTCGAGAATTTCTTGAAGGATGATT
>CM053586.1:5458487-5475479 GCA_028646515.1 Pseudochirops corinnae | reverse complement strand
AAAGTATTTGCAGATCCTATACATGATTGCACGCCACCATGGGGGGGGAAGGGAGGGGAGAAAATCTGAAACCCAAGTGATTGTGGAACTGAATCTTGTAAATTAAAAGTAAATGAGTAAATAAAAAATAAATTAAAAAAAAAAATAGATTAAAAAAATAAAATAAAATAAAATCAGGAGGAAATTCCAAATGACTTTTTAATTCACATGTTGATCTAGTGAACATGTGTCCCCAGCAGGCCAGTCCTGTTGACACCAACCCCAGTCCCAATGTCTTACTTATTTAGGATTTAATGGGAACAAAGATTAAAAGTGGGGGGGATTACAAGAGGTCACCCCCCCACCTCCTAGGGCCAAGACTTGTGTCATGGAGCAGGAGGCTGGAATAGGCGTCCTGAGCCCCCTTGTTGGGCATTTCCAAAACGTTTCTATCCTTTAGGTCTCCAGACTCACTCTGTCTCTAATTGGAGCGTTAGAGCAATGGAAGAGCTCACTGTGTAGAGGCTATTAAATTGAACTAGCCCAAGACCTTGAGTTGTAGGGACCTTCAGAGCCCACTCAGATCTGTCCCCTTGGTCCCCAAGTGGTCCTCCAGTCTTTGCTTGGAGACCGCCAAGGACGGGGAGCTTACCACCTCCTGAGGCAGCTCATTCCCCTCTGGGATAGCTCTCTGTGTTAAGAGTCCAAGACTGGCTCTTTGCAGCCACCCTTGTCCTTCTGGGACTATCACAACACACTGAAGTCCTCTCCCAGAAATGGGCCCTTTAGATGCTTGAAGAAAGGCACCCTGCCCCAACCTAGGCCTTCTCCTGTCTGAGCCAGCAAGACTCCATGTGGACAGAATCCAAGACCCTTTGCAATCCTATGGCTCCTCTCTGGACACTCTTGATAATGAATTTCCTTCTAAAAAATGCAAGGCTTGACTTATGATCTAATCTCCCCCCCTCTTCCCCTCATTGCTTTACACAGGTAAAGAAACTAAGGGAGGTTAACTGACTTGCTTAAGGTCACACAGTCAGAAAGCAATAGACCTGGGTTCTCATCCACCATCCTGGCAAAAGTTGTCTGAAAACCCATTCAGGAAAAAGGCTTTGCATTTGCATGAATGGAAAAAACATGCCTGACCATAAGACCCCTGACCACTGTGTGCACAAGAGACGCACCCAAAGACCTTTCTCAGAGACACCTTGGAGGGAGAGCTGGCCCCACCCCGCGAGGCCGTGTTCCAAGAGCCAAGGAGGGAGCCCAGGCAGCACAACTCAGGCTTGAGATGACAACAGGAGCGAGAGTTTGGGAAGATAATGATGGGCCCAGTGAGTATCTGTGGAATTTACATGTGCAAAAACAGGAAATATTCTGTCCCCCCAAAACCCACTGCTCAGAGTAGAGGAGAAGCAATAATCCATCGGACAGAAAGCCTCTGTTCCTGTCTTTGTCTAACCTTGTATCCCCAAGGCTGAGCACATGCACGCTTAGCTCTGGCTGACTGATTTATTAAACATTAAGAGATCCACAAGCAGGTAAAAAAAAATGGGTTTTTCCTCCCTTCTCCTCTTCTCTCTCTCCCTTTCTTTTCTTTCCTCTCTCTCTCCCTCTCTGTCTCTTTCTTTCTCTCTCTCCCTCCCTCCCTCTCTCTCTCTCTCTCTCTCTCTTTCTCTCTCTCCCTGTCTGTCTCTTTCTCTCTCCCTCCCTCCCTCTCTCTCTCTCCTTTCTCTCTCCCTCTCTCTCTCTCTCTCCCTCTCCTTCCCTCCCTCCCTCCCTCTCTCTCTCTCTCTCCCCCTCCCTCCCTCCCTAGTTTCTTGATGTCAAGAGCAGTCTTTGTTTTGCCATTTCTATCCCTAGCCCTTAGCACAGTGCTTGGAATACAGTAAGCAATGTATAAATGCTTTCTAAAACTCCAATTTCCATGTGCTCCCCTGCCCCCTCCCCATTCTCTCCAGATCTCATTTTTCTTTCATGCTGAGGATCAGCAGCGTCGGCGGTTGGGAGGGTCTGCAGCCTTCCTGGTATCTGCGTGCTCTGGCTGAGATCCTGCAGGCTGCGCTTACCCAAGGCTGTCCCAGTCACCACTAGAGGGAACCTGGAGACTTGCATTTTTATTTTGAAATACATGAAAAGGCCAAGCAAAGGGAAGGCCAGTGTTGTTCATTTGGGGCTGGAAGTTTGCTCTGGCCCAGCAGATGTGGCAGCCGACACTGTCCAGCTAAGGGCTGCCACATCCCAAGTCCTAGAGAAGAGGAGCCGCCTTTAATGGAAACAGTACATCCAGGGGAATTTGGAGTCATTAAGACCTGGGTGACCTTGGGACAGTCATTTCTCTCTCAGGACCTTAGTTTTATCATCTGTTAAAAAAAAAAGGGGGTGGGTGGTAGAGAGGAGAAGAATGTAAGCGCCCTGAGGGCAAGGTCGGCTTCACCTTAGACTTTGTATCCTCTGGGCCCGGCATGGCGCCTGGCCTCCAGAAGGTGCTTGTGGAGTGGAGGGCTGGCCCCTCAGCTCTTTTTAGGGCTGAACGTAAACATCTTTCTTTTATGTCTGGCAGATCAGGCCCCAGAGCCCGGACAGACCTGTGGGTCTCTAATGGTCACAACATCGTCATCTGATGCCCCAGAAGACCCTGCTTGTGTTCATTTATGATCAATGACTAGACTGACAGCCTCTTCTTAGAAGAGAACAGAGAGGTGTTCCAAAGGACAAGAACACGCAGGAAGGAGTCAAGCTGACCACATTCTCTAAAAAGTGAGTGTAAGTTACACCCAAAACTTGGACAGAAACGATCTCAGCCTCAACCAGAAAAAGTAAAACCCTACGACCTCCAAATCCAATTCGATAGAATAAACATGCTGGAAGCTCCCACTATGTTCAAGGGACGGGGAGTCTTAAAACTACCAAAATCTCAGAGGCATCTGCAGCTGCCCCAAAGGTTCTCTTTCCCTCTATGGGCTGCAGTTCTGATCAGTGAAAAACTGGAGGATTAACGCAGCACGAAGCAGAAACACGGAACAGGGAAGGAACCATGGCCCTTGGCTCAAGGGTCAGATGGGAGCAGGAAGGGGGCCTGGAGGCCAGTCAGCACAAGGCCCTCCTCTAAAAGAGGAAACATGGGGATGAGAGAAAGTCATTGACCCGCCCAGGAACACATACATAGTATGTATCTAAGGCTGGATCTGAACTCATGTCTCACGTTCCATTCACAGGGCCAAACAGCAGTCTAAAAATCCCTCTCTGAGGCTCACCGCCAACACGACCGTGAGGACCATCACCATATGGCCACTTCACTGCTGTGGGCTGCTGTTTCCTTGCTGGCTAAATGAGAAGGCTGCAACTGAGGTTTCTTCAGGTTCTAGAAACCCTGAGGCCTTGAGCTGTGACGCCAGGAAGACTCCTGCTGAATTCTGGAGCCCATTAATGGGCCAGGACCTCAGGCCTGACAAGGGAGCCGGCCATCCTCCATGGGGGCTTATGCATCTCCCAGGTGAAGGAGAAGGCTCAGGCTCTCTTTAGTCCCTGGGGCAGGGAATCTTCGAGGTGTTATATACTGAGAGAATCGTGGTGCCAAGGCAAGACTAAGGAATAGCAGTGGGTGCCGGAAGGTTCAGGGGGAGTGTGAGGGAGAGAAGGACAAAGGAGGCTTACAGAGAAAAGGGATTTCAGAAGGAAGAGGGAAAAGGGCACATGAGGGATGAAAAGGCAGAGCATCCTCACTCTCTGGGCTTCTATGACAATGAGTGAGATAAGGACTAGCCAGTCCCGAAGGGCCTGCCACCTCACAGGCCTGATGCAAGCGCCTCTCCCCTGAATGCTGACCCTTGCACAGAAGGCTTCTACAGAACTAAGCAAGGGACGGGGGACAGAGAGGAGGAGGTGGGCCGGCACACGGATCCCTACAGCAACCGGGAAAGCCATAGAGTCGGACGATGCGGATTCAAATTTTACCTGTGTATGTCATTGGGAGGCCGAGTCATTCATTTCTCCTCCCTCAGTCTTGGTTTGCTCACCTGTGAGAATGATGGCCTCAGAGGTCTCTCTCAGTTCTGAATCTACGGTTATCAAGCTCATGTCAGTTCACAAGATGTCTGCACATTTTAGCAGACAGAAGCTACTCTGAGATGGGGGTTAAAAGATATGCTTTCATTGCACTCTCCACTGAACCATCATCTTATGACTCACGGTGGTCTGGAGGTGACCCTGGGGTCTCAAAGGCAAAGCACAAGCTTCATTTGTACCTATCAAGATGGAAAGCTTCTCAGAACAGGAGCCATGATGATCTGGGTGGGTGGGTGCCATCCCAGGACAAGCCTGGCTCCGTTCAGAGGGGCTCCGTGGCAAGTCGGGCCACAGGAGCTCAAATGGGCTTTGAAACAACTCACAAAGACCATCTACCAAGTCCTACCCAGGTCCCAGGACAGGATCTTTGTCACCAAAGGGACAGACCACAACATGATGAATTCCCTAGATCTTTTAAGAATGCTGATGCGATTCTTGCCCAGAACAACTTACAAATGCTCCAGAGGCTGCCCCGCCTGCCCTCAAGTCACTGTCCCTATCCAACCCTCAGGCACCAAGAGCGAGCCAGGATGGCAGAGACCTGTTTCTATCATCACTCAGCTGTGTGTGCGTATGCATACGAACATGTAGCTGCTCCCCTGTGCTTGCGGGCATCTCGCTACATGTGGTGAAGGAAGGCGGAGGGTGCTGTCTTCCAGAAGGGCCCCCCAGGACAGACAGCTAGACAGGACAGACAAAAGCATCGGGGTTTACCATCTTGGAACACGCGCTCCACATTCAGGCCGTAGGTTGCGCAGGTCTCGTAGTATGTGCATCTCTTCAGGTCATTTGACAGTTTCCGTGCTCGAGCGTCATCAATGACTCGTGGGTTGTTGGAACTTATCGCGTCTGGGACCAAAAAGGAGAAGATCGAAATGTCATTTAACAAACACTGTGAAGACAAAGCCTGAACCCCAAACTCACAACACAGGGACGAGAGCAGAGGAAGTTCAGGCAGGGGCACAGACAGCGCAGTTCTGACGTTACATTAAATTTAACACACTCAAGATAGCGACAGTAACATTAACTAGCGGTTACCGGACATTTTAAGGTTTGCAGTGAACTTTACAAATAACTCCTCTGGTCCCCAAAGCAGCCCTGGGAAGGGATTATCCCCACTTCACAAAAGAGCAAACCCAGCAGGAGGGAAATTAAATGATTTGTCCAGAGTCACCCAGTTAATGCCTGAGGCTGGATTCAAATTCAGGTCTTCTGCTATATGCGCTCCAACCCCCACAGAACAGAAATTTATCATTTCACATATAATCCCATTGCTTGCTCTTTGTGGATTGAAATCACAAATCCAGATCTGAAAGGGACCTTACAGAAGGAAACCAGAGGCCGAATTCTGAGAAGTCACGATGATCGAGTATGGCGCCCAAGAGGAGGCAGGAGGGGCCGTCCAGCCTGCACCTCTGTGGGGTGGGGGGGCCGTCCAGCCTGCACCTCTGGGGGGTGGGGGCCGTCCAGCCTGCACCTCTGGGGGGTGGGGGCCGTCTAGCCTGCACCTCTGTGGGGTGGGGGGCTGTGGGTGTGGAATTCTGCAAGCAGAGAACATCAGACATTTCAGATGTTCATCAGCTTGGTGAACTTCACATCCGTTCTTCTTTTGCAATAAATTGTGAGGGGAAACTCTGGGATGGGGAGAGAGATACTGGGACATGAAGGGAAGTGAAAACAAAATAACAACAGGAAGCCCTTCAGTGAGGGGTTTTCACTTGCCAGGACTTTCCTCTGGGGGAGGGGGAGACAGAACGCTCCGAGGTGACCTCCTGCTCTCCTCCTGTGATGGATGAGCCTATAATGTCACTCTGCCTCCTCCCTCCCTGGGCTGGGAACCAAGAGGCTGATGCTGTTTCGAGTTACGGCCACTAGAGGGAGGTGTAGGCAGGGATTAGGGACTATTTGGATGGCCACGTTCTCATTTACAAAGAGTTTTCCTTCCAAGAGGCAATGGGAAATTCGCTTTCATGGGACAGAGCAGGAGAAGATGAAAGCTCACCCTTGTGTGGACCCGAGAAGGCTCCAAGTCTCTTCCTACCAATCGATTTTAGCATCTGAATCGCTATCGGACCCATGGAATAGACTTTAATTCCTTGGAAGGTCCTGCAAAATGATCTAGTTCCATCTCATGTTACAGAGAAGGAAACTGAGGCCTAGGGATTGAGCTAGGAGGAGCCTTAGTGGACATCTGGTCTAACTCTCCTCTCCTCTCCTCTTCTTACAGATGAGATCACTGAGGTCAAGCTAAGTGATCTGCCCCAAATCCCACAAGGGGGGGAGTCACACAACTCCAGAGTCAACACTCTTCTACTGTCCTGTGACGATTCCTTATCAACAGATCATTATTAAGCACCTCTTCCTGCTTCTAAGGCCTTGTGCCCTATTCTAAGCTGATGACACAACTTCATTAATTAGGCCCCAGAATCAGCAGATTAGGGGAGGCACATGGGGTAAGGGTGAGAGCACTGGCTCTGGAGCCAGGGAACAGGGTTAGAAAGGCATTTCTGCCACTCAGGGTATGTATGCAGCCTTGGGAAGGACAATGGGCCTTAGTGACCATGGGAAGGTGGTGGGGATCCGTGGTTCTCCAAAGTCTAGACCTGAAGACAAGAAGACCTGCAACCACATTCCTAAACCAGGCTCTGTATGGCCCTGGGCAAGTCACTACTGATCTGTGTCTCAGTTTCCCTATCTGCAAAGTGGGGATAATAGCACCAACCTCACAAGGTTGTTGCAAGAATCAAACAAGAAAATGTTTGCAAATTTCCGTGTCACAAAATGTGAGCTCTTGTTGGCATTACTTGTATTACTGCCCATTGCAACCAAAATTTCGGCAGCTTCCCCCAAGCTGGGGGTCAGAGAAGCAGCCCAGCTCAGTTCAGATATGCTCAGCCCAAAATCAGCCTGGGAGGGGCCCCAGGAAGATAACTGTGGGTGTGCAGTGGGGACCATGAGGGAAGGCTTAGAAGGGTTGGGAAATCTGGACTGGTGGAGAGAATTTAGGGTGAGGGTTTGATGAACCCAAATATATGCCACATTAATAAGGATTCAAGGGCTTCTGAAAGGTTTCCAGTTGCACTAAAAGCAGGAAAAGGACAAGGAAGTCAGAGAAGCACGGGAAGACTGCTATGAGCTGATGTAAAGTGACATAAGCAGAACCAGGAGAACGAAACACACAATCACTACAGGAACATAAATGAAAAGAACATGAGAAGGAGTCAAACTCTGAGTAACTGACGAGCCAACAATGATCTCAGAGAACCACTAATGACACCTACTGCTCTCCCCAGGCAGGGCCAGGGTAGGATATGAGGACAGAACGCTCTCTGCACTGTCAGACAGGATAAGAATATCAGCTGTTTTTACTTAACTATTACTTTTGTTACAAGGGGTGCTGAGGGGAGGTGGCAGGATTCCCCAAAGTGGCTGCAACATAAAACCCTATGGCATGAAGAGAACTTATTTTAAAATATAAAAGATCAGAATTAAACTATTTGCCAACACCAGTCTTTCAGATGTTCTGTGGATTTCTTTGTTCTCCGATAGCCTGGGCACCAAAATAACACAGGTCAGTGACAATGAGTACTTCTTATTCTAGATCACACCACCCCCAAAAGGGCCAGAATCCCAGCATCACTTACCTCCCAGAGCTCCTGTGAACATCAAATGAGAGAACACATGGGAAGGGTTTTGGAAATCCTTCAAGGATGTAGAGATATCATCAGTTTTATGAAAGATGGCTATTACACGTTTCACAGTGAGTAGGGACCCTCCCACTAGCTCTGGAGTCAGACACAGCTCCCCAGAAAAATGGCGAAGCAAATGGTGGCCCCTTTTCAGAATATTTGGAATCACTGGGTCACTCACCCTGGGTTCCCACCAGTACCATGGGGATCTCACTTGTGTTCCGATAGTTGGCCATTCGACTGTAGTAATGGTAAACTGTCTGGAAGCTGATCTCATCCTCCAAGCTGAAGACAAATATAACAGCATCCACCCACATGGCAAACTGGGGAGGGATGTGGGTGGAGAGAGAGAAAATGAGAAATTAGGTGAAAAACAGGTTGGAAACAGCTGAAAAAATACAAATATTCCATGTGAGAGAAAAACGAATTACTATCTGTGAGTGAGTGTGTGTGTGTGTGTGTGTGTGTGTGTGTGTATGGGGGGAGAGAGAGAGTGAGAGGAGAGAGAGAAGAGAGAGAGTGGGGGAGGGAGGGAGGAGGAGGAGAGAGAGAGGGAGGGAGAGGGAGAAGAGAGAGATTGAGAGAGAGAAGAGAGAGGAGAGGGAGAGAGAGGGAGAGAGAAATTTTATGCATGAATTTGTTAATTGCAAAGGAAAGGAATCAATTATAGTGATGTGAAATTGCCATGGTGCTTTGAGCAAACAGGTCAATCTATGCAATGCTTTTACATCACAGGTAGTTCTAGGAAATAAACAGACCAGGAAACATTCTTTACACACAGCCAGCTTTGAGTTATAAAGGCGACATAGAATGCCCTACTTCACTTCTTCCACAAATTCCCTGGCAAAGACAAATAAAACGCTCCTGGGTTTTGACTGAAGCAGATCAGCAGAGCTGGAAGGGATCTCAGGCCACCCAGAAAAACCCCGAACTAGAAAAGGATCCCTTCTAGAACTCACCCAGCAATGGCTCATCTGCCCACTGTGAGAAGGGTTTCAAGAGGGAAAACCCACACCCCTTAAGTCACCCCATTCAGTTCAAGGGCAACTCTGGCTGTTGGGAAGTTTTTCTTGACCACAAATTTAAATTGGCTTCCATGCAGTTCTCTCCTATGGTTCCTTTTCATCTGATGTAGTTAACTAAAGGGAAGGGTATTGTTCTGCAGAGTGATGAATTGAGAGGAAGGAGGATCTGTGTTCAAATTCTAATGATGCAACTTACTGGGGACTCCTGAGGGAGTCCAGTCACTTCTATTAAGCCTCAAGTTTCTTCATTTGGAGATCAATGGTCCCAGGGTTGTTATGAGACTCAAGGAAATAACAGATCAAAAGTTTTCACTCTCCTTGGAGACCTCTTTGGAGGCAAACTCACCACTTCTTGGGGCTACTTATTCCAAACTTGGAACAACCTAATTGCCCTCTCTCACATCTAGACCAAGTCTGCCTCTCTGCATGATCCCTGACTGGCTCCTGGTTCTACTTTCTGGGGCCAAACAGAAGTAGGCTCATTCCTTTCCCAAAGGTCAGCACTTGAAGACACTCATCATGGATCCCTGAGTCTTCTCTTCTCCAGGCTAAACATGTCTATATCTTTCTTCATATGGAATAGAATCAAGAACCCCTCACTACTTCCTTGACAGTATATCTCTTCTCCTGTTTATCAAACTCCTTCCTAACGTGTGATGCCTGGAAGTGAGCACAGTGCCCATAGATGGGTCTAAGGGGGCTGGTGATCGACACCTCTAGATTCCCGGAGGCTTTCCGGCTCTTAATAAAGCCTGAGATGGCAAGACAGCTCTGGCTTCCACATCCCCCTGATGGTACCACATGGTGGCTCCACTGACAACCAGCTCCCTACTCAACAACCCCTTGTACTTGCTCAAACCCACAGAGGAACACAGACACAAGGGAGCCAGGGAAGGCTCAGCAGAACTGCTCCCAAAGCTAAGAGTGGGTCTTGTGGCCAATACTGGGGGCAATGGGGGAAGGCAGAACCCCATCTAGGACCAGTGGATTCATGACCCCTAAAATGTCACTGAATCTCTAAGTCTTGAACGACAGTCACCTCTCAGTTTGAAATTTCATTTGAAGAAATCTAAAACACTTAAGTGAATATTTGCTTCCAATATTTGAAAAGAAAAAAAAAAAAAACCCTAACATTTATAGAGGACTTTAAAGCTTGAAAAGCATTTCACAAATTCTGTTTTATCCTCATATCAACCCTGGAAGGTAGATGCTATGGTTATCCCCATCCTACAGATGAGGAAACTGAGGCAGGCCGAGGAGACATGACTTAGCCAGGGTCGCACAGCTAGTAACTGTCAGAGGTTGGATCTGAACTCAGCCCAGTGCTCTATTCTTGACACCACCTAACTGCTGTTTCCCTTTCTAACACAGAATGAATGGTGCCAAAGGCTGGCTAGTGCTTCCTCTGGCTGCCCTCTCCAGCGAAGGGGGCTTTGAGAAGGAAGCACAAGGAAAAAAGACAAAGAAATGAAGTTGAAGCCTGTGCAGCTGTCAGAGCCCAAGGCAATAAACGATGCTTCTCATTTCCACCATTTGCTTTGAGCTCCCTGAAACAAATTATTGAGCCTGGAGGCAGAAACAATTTTGTGTTAACGGATGCACAATAAACTGAAAAGAAGACATTTTCAGAAACTACCCTTTCTTTGAATTTTTCAAATGTCCATCTTTCCAAGAATGTGAGCAATTTTGCAAACATTTCTCTGGCTGAGAACTACCACCTGAACTTTACAAAAAGGAGCATTTTAATGAGATTTTAAATATCCCACATAGATAAAAAAGGAGAACTATTAATCACTTAGAAAATGCCAAGAGGGAGGCTAAGACCACTGAGGTCCCAGCATCCTGGCAGAAGAAGAAACCAAGGGCCCAGATGTTTTCTGATTTCACCAAATGACTTTTTCCAAAAAGTCACAGTCCATTAGGTCAGACCACCTAGGTATACTCTAGTGTGGCCAGATCCCTAAGCAGCCTCGCCTTGGGAATCTCCCTTTCCCTTGAGATTTGCTGTGTGGGATGCACAGGGTAATTAATCTCCCCCTTTGAAAATGAGGGGCTTGCATTTGATGACCTCTGAGGTCTAAGCCCACGAAACTGAGAAGCATAACCTTCAGAGTCCTTTAGAATCATGGGATACTCCCCCCTTCCAAGCATGGAGGTAGAAGGACAGATGCAGTCCAGAACAGTGAAAAGGGGACAAGATTTGGAGCGAGATTCCAGGGAGAATCTTCTATCTTGAATTTCTCTGTCACTTACTACCTAGTAAACTCAGGAAAGAGGGGTCTTTCCTTTCTGGACATCAGATTCCTTATCTGTAATATGGGGTGATTAGACCAAACGTCTTCAACTTTACCCAAGTCCATGACTCTATGAACCCACCACCTTGGATGGTGCTAAGCCTCAGTCTCCTGTTCTGTGAAATGAGGTCCATCCATCCAACTGTCCATCCACAAAGGACCTCAGCAATCATCTTCATTCCAGCTCCCAGTCAGCACAGAGATTCCATAGCTGCTCTCTGAGGGTTTCCAGTATCGCCTTCATTAATTTCCAGAGATCTGACCCAGATTCCCCAGATTCCACTTAGATGGGTTAGATGGAATACAGACCCTTTTCCACGACTATAGGAAAGCCAGGCTGTAGCTGAGGCTGGGACCGTGCTCACCTGTGCCTCTGGAGGGCCCCCTTCATCTCTAATCAGCAGCAGGTAGCTTTGCCCATCGACAACTATTTCCTTCTTGAATCTCCCACCTGTCACACAAAAAGGAAAACTCGTTACAGAAAGGGGAAGATGGGTTAAAAGGCTGAACAGACTCAGGCTCCGCTTGGGGAAAAATACAACCTCAGCTTGGCCTGGGGGCTCGACATTTGTCTCTAGCTGTACCAGGAGTTTTACGAGAACAGTCAAATCCAGATTTTAAAGTTCCCTTTAGAGATCCACATTCATATCTGTAGCTGCTGGCTTTCTGTGGGATCCCAGGTTCATGACTGGTGAAAGGGCACACTTTCCAGGATGTTGTAATCTCAAATGTCTCCATGGGACAAGAGTACCCTTCAGACATGATCAATCATCCTGTAGGAAAAGCAGGTCCTGATTTGCTTTGACCCACATTCCACCACACACACACACACACACACACACACACACACACACACACACACACACACACACACACTCTCTCTCTCTCTCTCTCTCTCTCTCTCTCCTTCTCTCTCTCCCTCTCTCTATCCCCCACTCCTTCTCTCTCTCTTTTTCTCTCTCTCTCCTTCTCTCTCTCCCTCTCTCTATCCCCCTCCTTTCTCCTTCTCTCTCTCTCTCTCTCTCTCTCTCCTTCTCTCTCTCCCTCTCTCTATCCCCCCCCTCCCTCTCTCTCTCTCTCTCTCTCTCTCTCTCTCTCTCTCTCTCTCCCCACCCCCCAACTGCCACCCTTGCCTAGGTTGTCTCTGGGATTTAATGGAAGGGAGGGCATTGCTGAGGAACTGTATTTCTCCCCACAAGAAGCCTGACTCCAGAAAGGAAAACATGGAACATTATGAGAATGGTGACACTTTCTGTACTCACAGGGCACAATTAGAGGGGGGATGCCGTCATACTACACACATGTTAGACAAAAAGGAAACGGTACTACAGGGTGATGACGTCTCTGGACTACGCGGTGAGGGACAAGCAGTGCATCTCTCTAGCAGCAGGAGCAACAGACTGATTTGGGTTAGAGATGAAGGTGCTCTAGGCCTCCTCATCTAAGTGAAAGGGCTCCATCCCGCTCACAACAACAATTTTCTTTCTTTTTTTCTTTCTTTCTCTCTCTGCCTCTCGTTCTCTTTCTTTTTTTCATTTTTTTTTGGATGGGGACCCAGGAAGCCAAGGACAGCCAGCCAATCTAGGACAGCTGGTCGTTATCTGTCCAAACAAGGCACAGTCTGGCTGACGTTGACTAGACTCCCTCCCATCTATCCCACACACCCCCCAAGTCTTGAAACTGACTGACTTCAAAGCCCCTGGGTAGGAAGCCCTTTCCTTCCCGGGGGAGCCCCAAATACTTCAGTCCTCATGCAGCTTAACTCAACTGATTCTGGAACATGGCACCTTCTTCAGGTGTTCTGGGATAACCCAGACTAAACTAAGAGCAGTCAGTGACATACTTACTGCCTACCGCCTGAGCAGAGGATGACTTCCTGTCCTCGGTAGCAGACATGCCCTTCCCAGCCTAGTGACATCACCTCAGCTCCCTTTCATCCCCTTGGCTGTCACACCTTCCCTTTAATCAACATCTCTGAGCAAGACCATCCCCATAAATACGAGGACTGACACAAGGGAAGTCCCTATGTTTTGGCCCCAACACAGAATCTTTCTGCCACAAGGTGCCCTTACTCCACTGGATGCCCTGCCCCCAGAAGCTCTCCCTTACCAGCGCAGCTGTTGGAACAGCTGGAGTTCCCGCTTGGGCCCCAGAGCCCCACAGCCTCCCTCCAATTGGCAGCGAGAGCCCCTAACTCAGGGCTTAGGCTCAAGGGATCTCGGTGCTAACCTAAGCATATTTCTGAGACAGTTGTGGACAGATCTTGGAAGCTAACAATCTTTTCAACCACTATTTTCATGGGAAATACTTCCACCAAGCAAACTGTTGACCTCGTCCCATATGAAGGCCTGACTACTAAGTTACTTGACTAGCAGGCAGAATACCTCTAGGTGAGATCTCTCCTACCCCCTTGCGCACAAGGGAGAACATTCAATTTTGAAATCTGGGCAGCTGGGTCAGAATCCTGCACCTGTCACTCACCACACTCCCTTTGTGACTTTGGAGAAGTTGTTCAATCTTTCAGAAGTTCAACTTTCTCGTGGATAAAATGATGGGGCTGGATGAGAAGACCACTAATATGTGATCTGGCTCTAAGTCTATGAGATGGTGATCTTTCATCATGTAATGTACCTTCTGGGCCTCAGTTTCCTTAACTATAAAATGAAGAGGGGACTCAGTGTCCCTTCCATTCCTAATGATCCAAATTTACTTTTCAAAAGCATCACTTTGCTGATGGATGAGGAAGAGGGCTCTTTCTAGCTTTTTGTCATGAGTTGAAACAAAACTGAAATAATTATGATGGGTGGGGGTGGGACACAAAGCTGGCAGGACCAGACTTCCCTTGCTACACCAAGACCAATGGTCTCTCACCCATGTCTTTCACCAGTAGGTGGTTTCCAAGTGTCTCATTCACGAAAGGGAAGTGATAGGCAAAAGTCAAATCCTTGCTGTGGTTTTTTGTATTCATCTTTTGCCCAAATGCTGTTTGACGATAGAGGAGGAGATGGCGGAGAGGAGAGAGGTGACCACGACGCTGCTAGTAAGTCTGGGCTCTAACATCTGCTGGGTATTTAACTAAAGGTAAGTTAGTCATGAACCTCTTGGTACCCTAGGCAACTCTCTAAGAGCATGGGGTAGAGACAATTACCAATCTGCTTCAGTAAAAGGTATTTATTTCCACGACAGGAATTCCCTCTAATTATGAAAATCAAAGGTCTAGAAAAATAACACAACAATAAGCTTGGGAAAGAATACTGAAAAATCCAGTGTTCTCCCAAAGTGACAAAACAGCACAAGAAGACTGGGAGGAGAGACAGCGCTAATTCTAGGTTTTTGCTTGAGCCGCAAGTTAGGAACACAGCTTCGTGCTGCCCCACCATATTAAATACAATGCCAGGTCTCAAACAGAGGCATGGAAACTGAGGGTGAAACAACTCAGCCCCAACTGGAAGCAATTCTTAGTTCTAAAAGAATGAAAAGAGGAATTTTTTCTTGATTATAGGGAAACCCAGTTCTCATGACCATTGACCACAGTAACTCCACGGAGGAAGGGTGACAACTTTCTCAGGTCTCCAACTAGGAAACCTCCATTACCTTGCCCAGAGGCCATTTCTACAGCTCAAGCATTGATGGACCCTTGGGGAGGACCCACCCTGGAGTCACACACAGACACTGATTCCCCAAGCATCACATGTGAGGATGCCACACTCGCCTGTCTCCACTGCCTGGATTCCTCAATCCTGCCCAGGCAGTACCAATGCCACATGTGCAGGGAGAGACTCATTAATTTACTCTCTAGTCCTCACTGTTACTCTAACCATCCTGGGCCCTCCCCAGTCTCACTCTAACACCAACCCTGCCACTGTTCATTCCATTCCACTAAGACCTATGGAATTTCCACTCAACTGTCCACAAATTATTACACATCTTTGAAATTTCCAATCAATATCTCTTCCGCCTCTTCAAGAGGGGCAAACATGGCAGAATGGCCCAAACACTAGGCTCAGAACGAGGAGATCTGGGTTTGAATCCCACTTCATTCAGTCACAAGCTATGCATCTGGAGACAAGTCACTTCAGTCCTGGAAACCTCAGTGCCCCCATCTGTAAAATGGGCACAGTGACATCCGTAACACCTACTTCCAAGTGTGGTGAGGAACACATTGGCACAATTTAAAGCCTTATAAAAGTGTGAGCTGTTCGCACTCGACTGGTGTTTCATTGCAACAGTAACCTGGCTCTCCTACTGAACACGACCTATCTCCTGCAGCCTTTTCTACTGGAGTCCTGACTGCTGGGGCCAGGAGGAAGAGAGGGAAGACAATGCTTAGTTCCTCCTGCCTTAACTACCTTTTCTCATTCATGTTTCCCTTTTGACGTTCACATTATCACCAGCATGACCCTCTCCTCGTCTGCTTTGGATCGTCTTGGTTACCTGCTTCCAGGTACTCACTCTAACTTTGTCCATGACTTTGGAACGTCCTTCACAGTCTTCTTCAACCTCTTCCCTGCCCATCAGGATTCTCAGGATTTCCACTAATCCTGGGATGAGCATGTCTTCAACCTCCTTCTCCGCCTTACTTTAGTCACATCCTGATGTCCTTACCCCTTCGATACCCTCCCAAATCACAGCGTCTCTACCAAATGAAACTTTAAAATTCTACTCCTCAACCAGCCAGTCTTGCCACCCTCCTGTGCCTTTCCATGACACCTGATGCTCTGGTCCATTCCTATTCTTACAGCCCATATTGACTTCTCCACTTGGATTCCTTTCCATGCCCATCTCCCCTGCTATGGTTTGTCTCGGTAATGTTGCAAGACCTATGATCCCTGGATTCCTTATGACCCTTGACTTGGCATTTCTGATCTTTGAATCCTCATCCCTGGGAAACATATCCATTCTGATTTCTCTAATCCTGCTACAAAATGCCAGAGTAATACAGAAGAAATTAAAGAAATGAAGCTGGTATTATCCATTACAAATTCATGGTGCGCTGCATCCTTGACCCAACTGCCCCTAATCTCTGAGTGTGCGATGCCTGGTCCTCTGCTGGTCTTAGGTAAATAAGCCTCTACAAGCAGGATAGACCAGGTCAAGTCCTTGGTAGCTAGCAAAGGTCACGACAGCCTCCAGAGATCCCTAAGTATCTAGAGGTAGAAAGAGTAGCTGACTCCAGTGAGGAGTCATCTCTAAGGAGGGTCCCCCTTGACCCAGGCCAGCAGGCCACCACCCCTTCAGCCAAGACAGCATGTCCTGCAGAGCCAGCCAATGTTCAGGAGGTAAAAGGCCACGGAAGGAATCATCAAAGGTTACAGCTGAAGTAGTCTAAATACAAAGTCTAGATAATTCAAACCAAGGTGAACTTGAGAACCCAGTGCAAAATATGTGGTAGGATGGGTCTACTCAAAGGAACAAACAGAGAGAGAGAGAGAGAGAGAGAGAGAGAGAGAGAGAGAGAGAGAGAGAGAGGGAGGGAGGGAGGGGAAGAGAGAGAGAGAGAGTGTGTGTGTGTGAGTGTGTGTGTGTGAGAGAGAGAGAGAGGAAGAGAGAGAGAGAGAGAGAGAGTGTGTGTGTGTGTGTGAGAGAGAGAGAGAGAGAGAGTGTGTGTGTGTGTGTGTTTGTGTGTATGTGTGAGAGAGAGGGGGGGGAAGAGAGACAGAGTGTGTGTGTGTGTGTGTGTGTGAGAGAGAGAGAGAGAGGGGAAGAAAGAGAGAGAGAGAGTGTGTGTGTGTGTGTGAGAGAGAGAGAGAGAGGAAGAGAGAGAGAGTGTGTGTGTGTGTGAGAGAGAGAGAGAGAGAGAGTGTGTGCGTGTGTGTGAGAGAGAGAGGAAGAGAGACAGAGTGTGTGTGTGTGTGTGTGTGTGTGAGAGAGAGAGAGAGAGAGGGAGGAAGAGAGAGTGTGTGTGTGTGTGTGTGTGTGTGTGAGAGAGAGAGAGAG
>CM053586.1:5302178-5457987 GCA_028646515.1 Pseudochirops corinnae | reverse complement strand
GATCCGGATCCAGGCCGCTCAATGCGAGAGCCCTGGCCTGAAAACAATCGCTCAGTCCTCCTGCTGTCTGCAGGCCGCGGGTGGGAAGCTACAACGCGGAGGCGGGTGCAAAACCTCTGCCTTTTGCTTTTCTGCTCTGGAGACCTTTCTGAGGGACTGCTTATCTCCCCCTTTCGCAATCCCCACACGCAGCTGTCGCTAATCCGCTCACCTGAGAGCTTTCTCTGCTTCTCCCGCCCAGCCGCCACTGGGGCACAGCCCCGGCTTCAGGCCAGGGTGGTTTCGGTTCGCAGTGCTGATATGGTTCCTTGTAACCAAGCTGACTTTAGTGGGAAGTATCCTTGTGTGCGTTTTGGGGTTCTAGGATTGGTTTAGAGTCCTATTTTATGGGTATTTTGGGGTGGCTATGTGAGAGCTGCGATATGTTGCTGCTGCTACGCTGCCATCTTGGCTCTGCCCCCCCCCGATCAGTTTTTTTCTTCAATGAAATACTGGCTGTTGAATTCCAAAAGCTTCGAAAGAAAATGAGACTTCAGAATTTCTCCTCAGCGAGGAGGAGGAAAGCAGAGGACTGGCTCAACAACCTTTCTGTCAAGTTTTCAAAGTCTTTCCTTCTCCTCCCGGATGATGCCAAAACTCATTATCTCCACCCCCATCCCCACCCTCATCCTCTTCCTACCTTTCTCCATTACTGCCAAGGGCACCACCATCCTCCCAGCCTCCCACACTGACAGCCTTGCTGTACTGTCATTCTCATCTCCTCACTCTCTCTCACCCCAGCCCCATTCAATCTGTTGTCATGTCTTGTTGATTTTTAACTCCATAACATGTGCCCCCTTCTCTCCTCTGAACCTGCCCCAACACTGGTTCAGGGCCTCATTACCCTATGCCCAGACTATGGCAATAGCTGCTTGGGTTGGGGTCTGCCAGCCTCGAGCCTCTCCCTTCCAGGCTACCCCTCATTCAGCTGTCAAAGAGATCTCCCTAACGCACACAGGAGACGATGTTACCTCCTTACTCAACAGACTCTAGCAGCCCCTGATCACATCTAGGATCAGTAACAAAATCCTCTACTTGCCTTCCAAAGCTCTTCACAGCCTTTCTTTCCCAACTTTTCCAGTGTTCTTTCACCAAACTCACTCCAACAGAATCTTCGCTCCAGGGCCATTTCCTTCTGGCTTTCTCTCTTGATTTGGGGCATTTCCACTGGATGGTCTCATGCCCACATCTCACCTCTGGCTTCTTTCAAACCCCAGGCAAAACCTCCTCACTCTCCCAAAGCCCACCCATGCTAGTGCTTCCCAACTGTCCTGTGAATGGGATGTGATGTAAACACAGGTGTTTGTGTGGTGTCACCCCCGTTAGACTGACTCTCAACTTCCTTTGTGTCCCACCACTTGGCACAGTGCCTGGCACAGTGCCTGGAATGCTGCAAACACTTAGGAAATGTTTGTTGATCAACTACCGATGGCAACATGGTGTGGGGAAAAGAGCATGGGATCTGGGAGTCAGGAGGGCCAGAGCTGGAAGCCTGGCTCTGACAGAGACTAGTTTTGTGACCATGGGCAAGCAAGAAACTTGCCAACTCTGAGCCCTCATTTATCCTATCTGCACAATGGGGATGAGAAAATCAAGGATGAACTCTCTCTCTCTCCCCCCCCATCTGTCTGTCTATCTGTCTGTCTGTCTCTGTCTTTCCTCTCCTCTCCTCTCTCTCCTCCTCCTTCTCTCTCTCTCTCTCTCTCTCTCTCTCTCTCTCTCTCTCTCTTTCATGCACACACACACACACCCACACACACACACCCACACACACACACACCTCAAACTCCATTTCAAACTGTTACTTCACATCTGACACTCTTCAGGAAAGACGACGTCTGTCTCTGCCATCCCCTACAGTCAGTGTTAGGTCTGTGAAAGCAGGAGCTGCCTCCGTTTTGGTTTTTTGCTTTTTAAATCTGTTCCCTGGTACCTGGCACTGCTTACTCCTGCATTCATTCAAAGATAAACAGCTGGGAAGAAGTTATAACTTAATGTGGCCACAGGTTGAGGTCTCTGAGGGGCTGTGGATGCCTCTAGGCCAAGCCCTTCTTTTACAAGTCAGTAAATCGAGACTCCAAGAGGCAAAACAATTTGCTAGAAGTCAAGTAGGCCTTAAAAGGCAAAACCTGGGCTGGAACTCGGGTTCTGTGATTATGAGTTTCATACTTTTTTTTTATCACTGAAATGTTGACTTCCTTCAATGATTACTTAAGTCAAAGTGACAGGATAAAAAAAGACAAGATGTGCAGAAATAACTGAAGAATTACTGTTTTCTGGGGTGCCTAGGTGGTGCAGTGAGTAAAGCACCGGCCCTGGAGTCAGGAGCACCTGAGTTCAAATCCTGCCTCAGACACTTAACAAAAAACTAGCCTTGCAACTTTGGGCAAGTCACCTAACCACAATTACCCTACCTTCCCCTCTCCAAAAAAAAAAGGCAAAAAAAAAAAAAAGAATTACTGTTTTCTGAAATAACATGAAAAAATTTAAAAACCACAAATACTACGATACAGGAAGTAACTCAAGAAAACTGGTCAGAACTTCTGAAGACAAGAAAGCGCCAACAGATAGCATTCACAGGTGATTTTCAAGGCAGATTTTCAAGTCCATAAAACACACACTTCAAGCTCCAAGATCCTCTGGTTAAATTCAACAATTTCAATGACAAATAAAAATTTTTGGAAGAAGCCAAGAGTATGACCTTCAAATATAAGGAAAAGGGGACTGAAATAACATGAGATTATTCTTCAGTCACAAGAACTGCCAAAGAGAACAGAACAGTATGTACCAACAGCCAAAGCAGCGGAAGGTGCCGTAAGAAAAGACATTCCCTAAAAACTGGAGCCTAGTCATTATTTAAATTATTTAAAAGGAAATTGAGAAAACTTTAGGAAATTATTGTGAGAGGTATACTTTAAAACTGTAAAATACAGTTAGCCCCAAGAAGGGAAATGGAAAAGACACTGGCTACAGAGTCAGAGGCTGGATTTGAATCCCACCTCGGAGGGTGCCTGTTTATGAGACCTTGGGGAAGTCACTTGACCTCTGAATTCAAGTTCTTTATCTGGAAAAGGAGGGGGTGGTGCTAGAAGGCTTCTGAGGTTCATTTGTGCCCTAGAGTCGGGATCCTTAGTTATTCCAATTAAAAAGAGTATCAGTATCGGGAGGTGAGATTCTTTCCTTTTGATTTCTCAAGGATCTCAGTGCAGTGAGCAGAGCATTAATCTGCTGACCCTCTGAGCACCCTTAGGTAGAATCAGTCACTCAAGCTTTTGGTCACCTTAATTCATCCAAAGATAACACCAACTAGGAGTGATCTCTAACTATTTGCTCTTTGTTTCCTTTAATAGTTGTTGCTGTTCCATTGTTTCCGTCTTGCCCAACTCTTCATGACCCGTTTGGGGTTTTCTTGGGATAATTATAAACCTTCTCCAAGTTGTCAAATCCCAGATGTAAAGTAACAGCACCTTCAGCATGACTGAGCAACTTCTGAAACAGAAAACATCCCCCATGACACCCACGCTGTTCCCCATCTATGTCGCTCCTTTCTCACCTCCTTGTCTTTGCACAAGCTGTGCCCAATGCCTAGTATGCCTTCCTTTCTCATTTCTACTCCTTGGAATCCTCAGGTCCCAAAGCACAGCTTGGGTACCACCTCCCATCAGAGGCATTTCCTGATTCTCTTGTGTTAACACTCTCGTGAAATTACTTAATGTTTTACTCTGAATATATTTGGTACTGACTGATCTGTGTACGTGGTGTGTGCCTCGGCAGAATGGAGACTCCTTGAGGGGAGGGGGATTATTTCAATTCTGTTTCCCCCATACCTGGCATATTTCTTGCTCAATAATGCTTGCTGAACTCACATGAGTGACAGTGCTTGGAGACTCCACATAAAATTCCAGTGAAAACCACATCCAAAGCAGCCCAGCCTCCCAGCAAGGATGTGACAACATCTGGCAGGGCCACTGCTCTGCTCAGACGTTTTAGCCACTAAACGCATGCACATCTGGAGGAATCTGCAGGGGGAGGTCACTAACAATTTATAGCCTCCTCCGTCTGCTTCTCAAGAGAGAATCACCCTAAACCGCTGCTTTCATGCTTTTGCCATTAATTACCAGGATAAATGACCAACTGAAAGTTAACTGTGAGCACAGGGAATCCCAAGGAGGAACCAGCACTGCCCATTCACCCCAGATCTGCTTCCCTGAGCCCTGAAGGGGTGGCAGCTTCCTGCCCCCAGAAAAAGAGAGGGCTCCAGGAGCTGGAGCGGAAGAGGGGCCACAGGGATGGAGACCCAGAGCCCAGGCTCTGGGAGCGAGTGGGGTCTCAGAGGGACAGAGGACGAGGCTGAGGACCACTCACGGGCCAGGAACAAAAGTTCAAGTGCTTTCTCAGATTTCCTGTGAGGAAGCCATTCTGGAGGAATATTTTTCCCATGTGAAAGGACCTTTCTGCAGAGTTTAAAAACCCAAATAAAGCATGACCAATGAGAAGCACCATCATTAACGTGCAGAAACACGTCCTGAGGGCGCTGCTCCCATCCTCCTGGGGAACAGCTGTGAGGAGCATCAAGGGCTTCAGGGTAAGGGGCTTTAGCTGCATTATCCCCCTTCCCCAAAATCACACACACCCACCTCAGGCTGGATGGACAGGCTTGTTGAAAGACTCTGAGAACTAAAAAGTGATTGCCAACAGCAGAGAAGCGTTTTATAAAATGGGACAATACAGTGGACCACAGAGTGAGCCTGGAGAGACTGGGCTCTGAATCCCACCCTCCAGGGGGCCCATGGGCCCATTACTCCATCCCTCTGGGCTTCAGTATGCTCATCTGTACAATGGGGATAGACAGAAACTGCCTGTCTCGTGGGGGAGCAAAAAGTTCAAGTAAGTGCATGCACACCTCGAGCCAGAGCTTTAGCACACAAGAGGGATAATTTTCTTCTCCACTTCATTTTTCACTCATTCATTAAAGTACACATAAAAATGTACACACATGGATACAGATGCCAGCTTTCTCAGTGCTACCTATATTTCAATTGGAGCATAACGTCAATGAGAGACAAGATGACAAAGGAGCCCAAGTCAGCAGCTGTCCTAGGAGGACCCGGCTCCTGTGTCATGGCTCCCGCATGGTGCCAGGAGGACCTTGGGTGAGTGACTCAGCCTCGCGGTGTGCAAGGCCTCTCTCCAACACTAACTCGGTAATATTGATGAGGCAAAAGACAACGGCAACGGCTGGGCTGCTGCTCAGTCATTTCAGGTGAGCCTGTGGTCCCGTTTGGGGTTTCCTGGCAAATACTAGAGTGACCGGCCATTTCCTTCTCTGGCTCATTTGACAGATGAGGAAACTGAGGCAAATGGGTTGCAGTGACTTGCCCAGGGTCACAGAGCTAGTGTCTGAGGCTGGATTTGAACTCAGATCTTCCTGACTCCAGCTAGGCCTGGCACTCTCTCCACTGCGCCACCTCACTGATAATGATAATAACAGGCGGATTGCATGGTAAATGCTACACACTTTACAAAAAGATTTCATCTGAGCTCCACAACAACCGAGGGGTAAGTCCTGTCATGATTCTCCTTTCATAGTTGAGGAAACCAAGCCAAAAGAAGTTAAGTGACCTTGCCAGAGTCACACATTAGTGGGTCAGGAGGCTGGATCTGAGCTCCGGCCTTCCTGACTCCAGGCCTGGCGCTCCGTCCTCTGCACCATTGCCAGCCCCAAACCTCCATGCACAAGGTACAAAGCACTTGCTCCACTGGCGGGAGTCTCCCCTGCTGAAACATCTAACAATTTACGAAATCACAGTCATGCCAACTGCACCAAGGGAATCACGGTCGTCTGAAGGCAGATCAAAAACATGAACACAGACACAGCACGTCAATCATAGATCCACATACGCCAAGGGTTCTCACGTCCTCATGCAATTGATAGTGCAGCCGTTTGGTTTGTTTTGGTTGTTGGGGGGGATGGTTTCATTGGTAAGTTAGTAAAAGGGACCGGTACATCGGAAAAGGTAGAGGGAGGAGGCAAAGATGGCCCTAAGGACTGGACGGGAGGGACAGCGGCACCCTCAGGGAGAATAGGGAAGCCAGCAGGAGATGGGCTAATTTGGGCTTAAAAATGAAACAATAAACTGAGATTTTAAAGTAATTCGTCCTTGAGGCTGGCGAGGCTTTAGGATATCTGGCTTTTCCCTTGAACGTTAAACTCAACCTGCTATTAAATAAAATAACGCCTTTAGCAACAAATATGAAAGCTACTGGGCAGAACGTGTCCACCTCCTCAGCTACGGTCACTGTGGGGGCAGTTTCTGCTGAATTGTTTTTGTTTTGTCACGGCACGCGCGTGCATGTATGTGTGTGTGTGTGTGTCTGGGGGTGTGTGTGTCTGGGTGTGTGTGTGTCTGTCTGTCTGGGGATGTGTGTGTCTGGGTGTGTGTGTGTGTGTGTGTGTGTGTGTGTCTGGGGATATGTGTGTCTGGGGGTGTGTGTGTCTGGGTGTGTGTGTCTGGGTGTGTGTGTGTGTGTGTGTGTGTGTGTGTGTGCGCGCGCGTGTCTGGGTGTGTGTGTGTGTGTGTGTGTGTGTGTGTGTGTCTGGGGATATGTGTGTCTGGGTGTGTGTGTGTGTGTCTGGGCAGGTGTGTGTGTCTGGGTGTTGGGGAGGGGGGTCCAGAAATGATTGATGTGAAAGCATAAGGCATAAGGCAGATTGACTTTAAAGAAAAAACTACCCCAGCTAGTGAGCACGCCCTGGAGCCTGGAGCCTGGAGCCTGGAGCCCGGAGCTGGGCACTCACCCCACGGCTGGTTGGTAAAAACGAAATCACACACACACACACACACACACACACACACACACACACAAATCCCAACCCACTACCAGATGATATTTGTTTTTGGATGCACAGATTCCTTTTCCTTACTCGCTACATTTTTAATAGAGGCATCTGCTAAAAATGCTTCTGGGCAGAGAAGTATGGAGAATAGCTGCTAACCCAGCTCGGGGAGCAGGCCTGGCTGGGGAGTTGGCCAGAAATGGGTATGCTCCCCAAGCTGCCGGTGATGGAAATATCAGAGCTGCCCAGCTTCAAAGCGGGGTCTCTGGAAAAGTGAAGCCAAAAACTCGAGAAAACCCTATGCCCCATCCGCAATTGCAGGTCAAGGAGGGGTGACCGCCTCCAGGGGTCAAGTCCACCCACCAGGCTTTCCGCTGATCCCGGGGCTTCTGGGATCCACCCCACTAAAGTGAAGTACAAGGATCCTAAGTGAGGGCAGAGGCCAGGGAATTCCAAGCACAGAAGGATGGCTGCAGATTTCTCTGTTTCCATTCCTCAGGCAGCTAACACTTAGCCCATTCCAGGACCAGCAGTGCAGTGAGGAAAGGAGGGCTTGGAATGGTCCAAAGGCCACCTGGTATCTTTGTAGCATCGAAGGCCATGTCAGGTCTCATCCCTAAAAGGAGCTTGGGCTGGTGCTCTGAGGCTTATTGCATTCTAACTCTACACTGCTGGGATCACAAGCCCGCCCTGCCCCAGACTGGAGCTGCCTAACCTCTGTACACGACTGCACCAAGGCTCAGCTCCACCAGGAAGCCTTTCCTGGCCGCAGCCGAGCCCAAATTCCTTTCCAAGTCTGTGAACACATTTTTTATCCAATTATCTGTGTGAGTTACTTCTTGTCGAGAACATCAGGGCCTAGAATTATCTGCTTTTCTCTCTCATTCCCCAGGACCAAGCTCAGGGTCGGACATACAGAAGGCATTTAATAAATGAGTGTTGCTTAACTGACTGCAGAAATCTTCACTCTTTGGGAGTGGGTGCTGTCTTTCTGCCCTTGTTCCCCTCATCTGGCCCAGAAGAGGGGCTTAATCAGTCTGCAGGGATTAGACCAGACAGCTGGCCAGCCAGCTTTGGGCTTGGGGTTTCTCTAGTTTGCTCTTCTCTGGACAAGGTCCCAAGACCACTGCCCAGAGCTTCCTTGTTGCCACTTCTGGTGTCCCTCCATTACTGGGTTCCTGATAAGGCCTATAACTGAAATCAGGCCGGCCAGGCTCCTCCACTAGAACACCTGCATGAAGGAAATGTGCCTTACTACAACATCTGCACCCCAACCCAGCACCCTCCAACTGGCAAAGTTCCAGGACTCTGAACAAAGAGATGGAGGTTTGGAAGTCAGCGGGGTTGGATGAGGAGCCCAGGAGGCCGGCTTCCAATTCTGGGTTAGCTCCTTACCACGCGGGGTGACTTGGGACAAATCACTTCATTTGCCAGGCCTCAGTTTCCTCATCTGTAAAAGGGGTGGGTAGGCAGGGTCACCTCTAATAGGCTGCTGTTCTGATCCTCCTCAAGGGCTCTGCCGGCTGTGCAGGAAATACAAGTATGTTGGTCCAATGCTGTCAGGGGGCTGAGGATGGAAGACCACATTACTCCTCTTACTGATGATTCCTGACGTGGACATGATGAGCGTTTGGCAGATTTTCTCTCCCACGAGCCTCCCTGAAACTCCAGGAAGAGCCATTGTTAGGCTCGTTTTCCAAATGGGGAAATCGGGTCTGGGCATCAGGGCTAGGGTTAGCGTCTGGATCAGAGAGCTGAGGTGCAGAGACTTGCTCTGAGTCTGGGACAGACTTCAGACTCAAGAGCTCCTTCCTCCAGGGATGGACCCAGGAGCAGCCCCTAACCCCATGCCAGCAAGGATGTGATGGGACTCAGCAGCAAGAGTGCAGACAGGGGAGTCAGAGGACAGGCCCTGGCTCAAACCCTGGCCCTGCTCTTATTAGTCGGTCAGTTAAGGACCTTCTATGGAAGCTTTGGTTTGAATGGGTGAGAGAGCACCTCAAAAACTGGGACCAAAAGACACAGCCTCAAGGGGGAAGGCCTTCTCTGGGCCTCAGTTTCCTTCTCTGTAAAGTGAGGGAAGAGGCCTAGAGGGCCCGAGGTCCCTTCCCAGCTCTAAGTCTGTGAAACCAAGAGACACGGCGAGGCCCATTTTGAGCTTGGGAGTGTAATGAGTTACAGTAGGACAGGGACAGAAGAGGCCCAGCCATGCTGGTCCCTGCTCTGAATGGGGCCTGAGCTCCTCCACCGGCCAAGCCCAGCCTCAGAACCAAGCTGGGAGGGCCCTGGAGATTGGTGAGCCCAACCTGATCTTCTAACAGGGAGGGAAGCTGAGGCTCCTGGAGGCTGGCTGGTCCCAGGTCAAACAGGCTCAGGGTTTGAACTGACATCATGGAACTTCCTATCTGGGCTCTTCCCATCGGGCCATGATCGACCCTTACACGGGTAGAGAGCTTGAGAAATCTGTTGCACAAACAGATCTTCTGTATCCTTTTTTCAGTTTTTCCTCAACAATGAGCTTTCTATGTTCCTGCTCCTGCGCTATTGATCAAACATGTGTACGCCAATGTTTAAAGTCCTGGCGCCCAGAGAAGACCAAGAAAAATCAAAGCTACAAGTGCTTCAGAAACCCATTTTTCAGCTTGGGACCATTAAACTCAATAGTTTCTCAGCATTGAGATTATGGTGGGAAACAGATGAAAAACAGACTTCTAGGTGTCCTCCTCCAAATCCCGAGGAAGCTCCCCATCACAAGCAGGCAGCTTCCTCACCCCCTTGGCTGGGGGCAAGAACAACTATAGCAGGAGGTGGAGAGCTGAGATTAGCCTCATCAAAAGGCCAGGCCAGGAGCTCTGTGGACCCTCAGAGGCCCTTGAGTGACAACCCATGTCACAAAGCCAATCCCATGGTCACCCACCCAGCCAGCATGTGATGGAAGCAGGAGGGGAGCCCTGTCTTTTGGACTCCTGGGCCAGCACTCTATCCACACTGATCCAGGCTGCTCTAGTCATAGCATTAAACATTACTATTTACAACATTCTCCATCAGCAAAGTTCAAAGTCCTTTACCAACATTAGCTCACTGGGCTAGCCAGAAGTCAGAATTTCTTCCTTTAAGTGATGTTCATAAGAATAACTGGGGATGGGTAGAGAGAACTTATACAGACAGGTTATTTTGGATTTTCCCCCAAAAGGTCCCTTGTGCATTCGCTGATCACATCATAGCTCTGCTAATATTAACCTCATCACTAGTCTGGGGAACAAGTGAGTTCCGAGATCCTGTTTGTTGGAGGTGGGGACAATGGACGATGGGGACAGGACAGCACTGGAAGCCAAGGCAAGCACCCCCCCCCCAAAAAAAGTGAGCTCACCTCCTCCTCCCCCAATTCCCTAACACTCTGACCCATAGCCAGCCAGTGTCAATGCTAACAAAAACAAAAGAGGCTGAACCTCCTGACCATTTGGCCAAGAGAACAGCAGTGAGGACGTGATTAGACACAGGTCAGCTGATGGGATGGTCGTGGGGAGTGGGTGGCCTAAAAGGGCTCAGAATCCCAGCTGGTCACAGCTCCAGAGGCCAACGAGAAAACTCATCACAATCTGAAAAATGGCGCGAGAGAAAAGATGGGGACCTTGAGAGTGGTGAGGCTGGGGGTAGGTCCCTCCATGGGCTGCAAGACAGAATAATGCTGGAGAGCCCAGTGTCAGGCCCACAATCCCTAGAATTCCACACTGGAGATAAGGGAGCAATATTCCACTTGCCAATAGAGAGAATGAAAGTCTTGTCACGATTTCTTAGGATTCTGAACCTAAGACTATGCCGTTTATAAAATATCAAAGTGCCAATTTTTGTACTAGGCAAGGTCAACAGAGCAAGGTGGTAGAAGGGAGAGCTCATAACAAAGGCCCACATTCTTTGGGCATCACTACAAGACCTCGCTGTACAGATTCCACCTTTGGGCATGGAAGGCAGCACCGCCACCTTGCCACTGGTGATCCTTCCAGGGAGGGTCACAGACATGTCATGCAGAGTGTGGACAATTCACACAGCCCAACCATGAAGGGAATATACCCTGGGGGTTCTGGAAGGGAAGAACAGCAAGTGTAACAAAAATAATTTTTCCTGAAAGGATTCAAAGGAGATCAGCTAAGGCAGCAAATAAGGAAATAAGGAAGTATTCCCTGGCACCTTGAACCTAAGGAACCAAGTGGATTCTAAGCCTGCCTGCTCTCGATTGTTATCTCAAGGAAGGTGCCAAGTCCATCTAACCGGGAATCACTTGCTGTGGCTTCCTCTGCCCACTGTCACTGCCCCGAACGCCAGTGACGGGATGTGGTGACTGGGGCTGAAGAGTAACGAGGTAGCTGAACCAGGGGGCTGATAATGCCACAAAGAGGATCCATTTCAATTCACTTGCTCAGACTGCCAGGAAATGGGCATCCCTCATTTTCAGTTTCAAATGCTGACAAAATCAGTTTGTCCCAGAAAACATCAGAATTCCTCTTATCACCAGAATGGCATAAATGTAAGAAGATGTGAGTTACAGCTCCCAAGAGGCTGGTATAACCACGTCTGCCTTTGTCGTATTCCTGATTCCTGCCAGTTGTGTGTGTCTGAATACTCTGCTCCCCCACACCCCACATACAACTTGTTTTTAACTGTGCATACCATGTTTCCCCATGGTAGAATGTATACTCCCTGAGGGCAGGACCGTCTTGTTCTTGTGTCTGTATGCCTAGCGCTCAGTACAGCTCCTAGCACAGAAATCCACATTTCCAGTGACCAAGCTGTTACTTAGTATCAGAGCTCTGACAAGTTTTTCAATTTTTGGTGTTCCAAGTTCCAATTCCCCTCACTGAAACTGATTTGTGTTTCTTTTGTTCGCTCACTGAATTTATAGATGAGTGAACATTTGGTTTTCCTCCAGTAAAACCTTAAGCTCCCTGGGGGTAGGAGGTACTTCACTTTCGTCTTTGTAACCCGGGTGACTGGTAAGATACCCGGAACCAAGACGTTGCTTAATAGGTGCATGTTGCATCCAATTCCCATTGCTAAGTGATTAACTGGTAATACCCCCAAAATTTCTCTCATCACCTTCTCCATGCTCTAGGCCAGCGGTTCTCAACCTGTGGGTTATGTTCAATTTGTAACAATGAAAATACTTCCTGTGTCTCAGATAGATTCATAACAGTAGCAAAATTACAGTTACGAAGTAGCAACAAAAATAATTTTATGGCTGGGGGTCACCACAACATGAGGAACTGTATTAGAGGGTCGAGGCATTAGGAAGGTTGAGAACCACTGCTCTAGGGGGTCCCTCCCTGCTAGGAGTTTCAGAGCAGTCGCTAACCTTTTGGGGGGCAAAGTAAAGCCCACCCTGAGAGCAACACCCAGTGTTGGACTTAATGCTCAGAGTAAGGTAGGACAGGAGTTAACAACCGCAAACAGTGTTATAGGAGACATATGGAACTACTCACAACTACTACTAAGAAGACAACTAAGGGACAAAACAGTGAGATGTTTTTAAAATCTAAAGGGAAAAAAAAAAAGAAAGAAAAAGCATTTGGATGATGACACAGAACAAGGAGCAGGGGGGTTGGGGAGGATGGGACGGAACTCTACAGTAACATAAGCTGAGCCTCCTGTCTCTTCCAAACAAGACAAGCGCTGCATGAAGGGAACGTATAGTTACCTGCATCCACATCTGCAAAGAATGGAACAGCCAGTAAGAAAAGGAAGGAACCAGAGATTCAGTGTCTCAGAGAGGGAGGAAAAGGTCATAGGAGAGTCAACAGCATTGAGAATCGCTTGGCTTTTGCATTTCTTTGGGAACACTCTAACCTGGCTACAGGACTTAGAAAGCAGCTTTCCCAGTTATTACTGTTTCCATCTCAATTACTCGTTAAAAAATGAAAACAAAAAAACCCAGATTAAAAGGCTGGGAGCTCGTGAATCAAGTCACTCAAAGGCTTGGAGCCAAAAGAAACCATTTTCTCCCCATGCCAATTAAATGCTAAGAATACATTCTGGGGGGAAACTCATGGGATCCAACCAGACCAGGTCAGGGATCATTGGAAATGCTCCCAATACTCACGGCTCCCTCCGAGTGCACAGATATTATTATGGAAACAGGACATCAGGAGTAGAGAAATTCCCCATCAGACTAGCTATTCAGTGGGTAAGGACCACCCCTTTCCAAAAGCAATACATTCAACCTCGATGCTTAGAGCTCATTTTTCCTACTCCTCCAACAGCTGAAGTAAATTAATCTTGCTCACTACTAAGTTGCAGAAGCACCAGTTGGACTTCTAGGCTTTTCTAAGGCTTTTTCTTCCTCAGGAGAGGGGCAGAGCTAGAATATATTGATGACTGCAGATACAACCAGTAAAATAATTAAACTGGCACAAGCCTCAGATGGCCAGTCCGCCCAGAACTTACCTTCAGGTGACTCCTCCTGAACGTAGGTGCCAGTCAGATAGCGGTGTACCAGTGCGGATTTGCCACTAGCCAAATTACCCACAATGCCCTAAAATGGGGAGAACAAAACATTGATTCAGTCGCACTAATCCCAGGAGGTGACAGGAAGGGCAAACAGAGGTGGAGCAGTCGAACGGTGCCCTCCTGCCCACAGGGACTGGAAAAGGTATTTCATTAGGGGAAGGAACTTTCAGAAGAGGAAAGTCCCTCCCCCAATGCAAGCAGGCACCTTTTGAGGGGACACTGAAAGGCTCAGTGATTTATGTGTGGGGGTGGCTGGGGAACAAAAGCACCCCGATAAGTCAGTATAAAATAGTACAAATATATAAAAACAAGCATAGCGAATGTAAGACAAAGCTTCCTGCGGGAGGCAGTCAGGAGCCAGGTCTGGAGGAGAGCAAGTGACAGCCACGAAACGGCAGGCCCGCGGACAAACAGGCAAAGGCCCTTCACCACGCACACACTGGCCTCAAATGGCCACAGAGTAACAGGTGAAAACAACCCCCCGGAATCACTTGCTTCCATCAAAGGAATCTGGGATGTCACTGAAAGATGGAGAGGCCAATGGGGGGGCAGTGAGTAGGCTGTGACATATTAATTACTGATTAAAGTGGTTAAAAACGGAGATTGGATCTTCAGTCTAGGACTAGAAGGGCCCTGGGAGGTCTCTGAATCCAGGGCTCTCATTTTACAGGTGAGAAGGCTGAGGCCAGAGAGGTTAAGGGATCTGTCCAGAGTCACACAGCTAGTACACAGCTGAAGCTGAATTCAGACTCAGTGCTTCCGGCACTATGCCAGGCTGGCTCTCTGGAGAAGAGTGATCAGGTATGGGGATGGGCCAGGCAAGTTAAAGACATGGGAGCAGGTGGGCAGCCCCAGAGTGGCACACCTATACTAAAAGACCCGGAGGAAGGGATGCTGGGTAGTTTTTCTGTGAATCATTTACTGGAGGAATGACCCAAATGGGAGGCTTGCTTACGGTATGGAATACATCAGGGGAGGGGAGGTTCAAGCGGGCTTGGAAGGGGCTTCAGCAGTCCAGCCGAGATCTACATACGAATCCCCTCACAACATCCCTGTCATCCCTCAGCAACAACCATTGGCATTTATTAAGAACCTAGTCGGTGACAGAAGCCGTGCTAAGTACTGGGCAGGTGGGCAGCCCAAAGACCCCCTTCCTCCCCAAGAAGCCCATTCCAAGCCTGGGCAGTGCTCATTGGCAGAAGGTCTTCCTTTTCCTCAAGTCCAAAGTGGTCACTTTTCTGTTTCCATCCCCTGCTACGATTTCTGCTCTCTGGGGCTGAGGTCCCCCCCCCCAAAAAAAAAGCTTGTATGATGATCATTTTCAGCATATTTTCAAATATACACATTTGACTTCCATTTGGTTAAGGAGAGAAGGCACACAGTTTTAAGTTGCCCTTCCTAATCACCTACCACGGGCAGAGCACAGGAATCCATGCATGGTCAGGCTCAGTGAGTGTAAGCAAGCATGTGAAAAAATGTCATTGCTGTTCAGTCACGTCCAGTTTGCCATTTCCTTCTCCAGATGAGGACACTGAGGCAAAGAAGGTTAAGTGACTTGCCCAAGCTCACACAGCTAGTAAGTGTCTGAGGCCAAATTTGAGCTTAGAGAGATAAAGTCTTCCTGATGCCAGGCCTGGTGTTCTGTGCACTATGGTGCCACTTTGTTGTCCATGAAAAATGACATTAAAGAATGTCAACTCTGGTTAGGGAAGAATATAACATGTGGCAAACCACGCCTGTGATCCCTTCATCCCAAAAAATGTAAGAAAAAAAACTGGGATGAATGGAAATGGAGGGAGACCGAGGAAAAACCTTGGCCAGACTGAGGTAGATCCAACCTGAAAGAAATGCCACCTGAGCAAGACTCGATGAGGGGAGACAGGCCAGAAAGGGAGGTCACAGAGCAAGGGGCAAATTGGATTCCTCCATCAGTCACAGAGAGAGGAAATGGCACAAGTCAAGGGAGGAAGAAGCAAGGGAGAAGAAAGCCGGTTTGGGGGAGTGTAGCATAGATGCCACTTTGGGAGAGATGAGATGGGGAAAATGGGCAAAGGGTGGCGTGTCTGAAAGTATCTGATGGAAAAGAGATGGCTCCTCCCGCTTCCAAAGCCAGAAGCAGAGCGGCACCGTCTGGTTCCAATCCCAGCTCACCTTTTGCCACCTGTGGGGTACTGGGCAAATCGCTCTCCTGGCCGTGGTGTTCTTCTGTCTGACAAGGGGTCAGACCGGATGAGCCCAGAGGACCCTTCACCTGTACATCTAGGATCCCAGAAGTTAGCTTGATTTTTTTTTCTTAAAGTTTTTTATTGGTTTGCTTTTAAAGGTGCTAAGGAGCCACCACAGGTTTGTAGACAAGAAGATAACATTAAAAACAACAAAAAAAAGATGTCCAAAGGGAGATTCTCACTCTACTGGGTGACAGCAGAACCAAGGAGTGAGGGAACGAGGAAGCCGAGAGCTCTGCCAAGTCTGAGTGGCAGCCGGCCAAGAGATGCCTGATCACTGTGAAAGGGACTGAAGTGAGAGAAACTAGGAGAGAAGGGAGTTCACTCACACTGGCTCCAATTTCAGCTGAGCCCTTAGGAGAAGCTCCGAGCTGGAAAGAGGATAGAGAACCTTGAAGCCCACTCTGCAGGGCTGTCCAAAGGACTCTCCTGCGATAGAGGAAGAAAACAAGGTCAGCCAGTCAGTCAACAAACAATGATTAAGCTGTTATTATTATTAAGCCGCTGTGCTAAGCTCGAGGCACAGAGATGCAAAAGTGATTTTCCCGGGGGAAACAAGTGACTCAGAGTAGTAACAACAGCCTGGCCCATCCCAAAGCCTAGGTGGTTTCCATGACCCCACAACAGCTGGTCCTCAGTCCACAGCTGTTCCAAGCACAAAGGGGCAATGTACATCAGAAAAATCCCTGAAGCCCAGAAACGCCCACTTTCTGGTCCATGAATCTTTCCCTTCAGTTCTACAGGCGTGCTGTGAGCTTAGGTGCCAGGGAGAGGAAGAGACAGAGAGAGAGAGAGAGAGAGAGAGAGAGAGAGAGACAGACAGAGAGAGACAGAGACAGAGACAGAGAGAGACAGAGAGAGACAGACACACACACACACACACACACACACGCACTCCGGTTCCACTATGCAGACACACTACAAAGGACTAGAAAGAAATAACGATGCAGAATGATTTAAAGCGGAAGAAAGTGTGAACCAAAGGGACAATCATGAAGGACTTTGAGCTGTTTCTGGGAGGATACGAGGGTCTTAAACAGGGGGAGCGAGTGCATTCCAGAGACGGGCAACAAGCAGGGGAAATGTCCAGAGGTGGGAGATACAAGGTAGAGCAGGAAGAGGTTTGGGGCCAGCTTGACCTGAAGAGAGAAAACAGGAGCCGGAAGAACAGGAAGAAAAGCCTGAGAAAGACTGGAGGGGAGCAGGCAGGGGGAAGGGGAGGCAGGTTACAAGGGACTTATATGAGTAAAAGTTTTGTTCTTAATCCTAGAAGCCATTGGGGGCTTTAGAGTAGGGGAGTGACCTGAGTTTTAGGAATGATAATTTGGCAGCACCCTGGGCTGGAGGAAGAAAAGGATGGAGGCCCAGAGGCCAGTTAGGAGGACGCCCCATAACAGGGCCAAGGGAACAGGTGTGAGAGCTATTATGAAGACAGAAACGAGGAGAGGTGACTAAGAATCAGGATTGATTCCTGGGTGCCAGCAAAGATGCTCACACCCTCAGCAGAGAGGGGAAGTGCAGTTAAAGATGGGAGGGGATGCCACAGAGTCAGAGATATCTGAGTTCAAATTCAACCTCAGACACTCTGTGAGACCCTGAGAAGGTCAATTAGCCTGTTTGCCTCAGTTTCCCCATCTGTAAAAATGGGGATGATACTCATAGCCCCTACCTCCCAGGGCTCTTGTGAGGCTCAAATGAGTCAGCATTTGTAAAGCACTTAGTGCAATGCCCAACACGCAGGAGGCACCACTACATACATGTTCATTATCATCAGAGGAGTGGATTTAGAGGGAGGTCATGGATTCTGCTTTGGGCATGCTGAGAAGTCACTCAGCCGGCAGTTACTGACACAGGACGGCGCTTGGGAAAGAGGTCAGGGCTGGATGCAGAGATCCAAGAGAGATGAGCTGAACCCGTGGAAGCAGCTGGAATCACCAAGAGGAAGTGCAGAGAGAGAGGAGAGGGCTCAGGACAGAGCCTTGGGGGACAGGGGGGCACCCACACTTAGGGACAGGGCCCCAGCACCAATGGCACTCAGCTGTCTAAAAGCAGCTCGACACTGCAGCCTCCCCTCCTCCACCCCAGCATGGCTGCTGACCCGGCAAGGGGCTGCCTGGAACCCAGGGCCAGCAGGGCCTTTTCACTTCTTTCATGAGAAGCCAAAAAATTCATCCCTGGGGGTCAACCTGCACGTGACAATTAAAAACAAACAGGATTCCAGTTTGACAAGATTCCACCAAAAACCACGACAGCGGCTGGGTTTGTGAACTGTGAGCAGCAAGGCTGCAAGTTTTCTGGGCACACACATGTTCACTTGGCATTTACTGAATATCTCTGACACGCGAAGGATGATGGCAAACGGCAAAGGAGGAGAGAACCTCTGTTATCCAGACACTATGGCAAGAGGCAAAGGGGGTGAGAACCTCCATTATCTGGACACAATGGCGAAAGGCAAAGGGGGAGAGAACCTCTGTTATCCAGACCCAATGGTGAGAGGCAAAGGAGGAGAGAACCTCCGTTATTCAGACACCAAAGTCAGAAAGACTCAGGGCTCTGGGGCAGCTCGAAACCTTGAAGAGAACACATGGCCGCCAATGGGCCAGATGCCCCACTGGGGAAAAACACGGTCTGGAAGAAGCGGAGGCTGCACCTCTGCCTGAGCCAGTGCAGTGGGAAGGGGACGTCCAGAAAGATCTGCTTTTTCCGACGAAAGTCCCAAAGAGAAGAGACGCAGGAGACAGCCCAAGGTCTGGCAAGTGAGGGAAGGGCAGATTGAGGGGCAGCAGCAACTGCCGAATCAGGGCCGGTGAGGAAGGGGAAGGCCCACAGAAAGCAGAGGGGGGAGGGTCCAGGGCAAAGAAGCAGGAAGCCCAGAAGCTTGGGAGGCACAGACGTAGAGGATTCTGGGTCTAGAGCCAGGAGGGACCTGGGAGGTCGCGAGGCCCCTCAGTTCATTAGAAAAGGGAGATGGAGGCCAGCAGACGGGAAGTGACTGAGGAGCTGAGGCTCAGAGGTGGAACCCCACCTGACCAATGAGGAAACCGAGTCATGAGAGCATGAACGATTCAGGGCTGACCTCACAGGGCTGTGGCAAGGATTAAATGAGATGACTTTTGTTTAAAAGACTGGCTCGTAGTAGCTGCTCAACACCTAGCCCTCCTCAGGAGCCCAGGTTGATCAATGCAACCTGAAACCCAAAGAGGGGACAAGAGATAATATTAGTAAAAGTCTCAGCACGGTACCTGGCATGCAGAAGGTGCCAAATCTAGATGGCTCCAACAAAGCTGGAGCCTCTGGGCACCTCCAGAGCCCCGAAGGTTCAGCCAAGGTCACCAGCCTCAGCTCGGGCTCCTCTATCTGCCAGCTGCATGGAAGTTCTATTCCATGGGGCTCTGTGCCAGGCACACGGGAGGGGCTTAATAAGTGTTTTCTAATTTACTGATTCATTAATTGATGCTGAAGCTAAGTGGCCACATTCTCATGTGCAGCCGGCAGTGGTCACTCCACCGTAAGAGGAAAGAAGTGAGTTGGTAAGCAGCAAACTGGCCTCCCAGCCTTGTTCAAGAAGTTACCTGCAGGGGTCACTGCTAAGGCTGGCACCCCGACCTCCTGCCAGCAGCATCCTCAGCATGGCACCACATCTCAGAGAGGGCAGGGTCCTCTGAGGCAAGCCCGGGCAAGGCAGACTGACCCAGAGTCCCCACAAGAACCCGTCGTCATGAAGATCCCGAGTCATCAAGAAAAGGGGATGTTATAGTCTCTCTGTTCAAGAAGGCAGGGAAAGGCAGAAAGAAATGTGGGGAGACAGCACGGCTCAGGGGAATGGAAGGTGGCTGGGGAGTCAGAGAATCTGGGTGTGAATCCGACACTTCCCACCTGTGGTCCCTGAAGCACCCCCTTCAAGCTCTTTGAGACTCAGCTTCCTCATCTGTGAAGTGGGGGGATTAGGCCCTTAGACAAAGAAGACTGAGCAGAAGCGGGCAGCCAAGCTCCCACAAATCTGCTCCAGAAAAAAGCCTAAAAACAGCGCCAGACCAAGTAACAATCAAGAATTCCAACAAGAAACAACAGCAAATTACTTAACCACACCAGAACCGCACAAGTCCAGAAGAAATCCAGGGACAACAGGAAGGAGCCAGTGGGTGTGCGTGAGTACACACACACACACACACACACACACACACACACAGAGACACATGCACAAGACACACACGCACACACACAGACACATGCATGTGTACACAGACACACACGGTTGTGCACACACACAGACATGCACCCACAGATACACACATGCACACACGCACATGCAGATACACACACGTGCACACACATAGACACATACAAAGACACGCACACACACTCGTGCACACACAGACACACATGCACACACACACAAAATTCCAGAACAGGAAAACAAGACACAACCTCCAAGAAGCATCTGGAGTTCTTTCTCCTAAGGGAGTAATAGTGGAGGGTTAGGGTCAGAAATCCATTCAGACCTCAGAACCACTTGGAGCAATAGTGACCAGTCTGGGCACAAGCTCTGCCTTGGACACTCTAGCTCGAAGAACTAACAAGATCCTGAGACGCAGTGGGGGACGACCAGCATCACTGGTCTACACGCACCCCATTAGGTGGAAGTCAGTGCAGAAAGCAATGTATTACAAGTGAAGCCCAGCCAGGGCCTACCCAACCTAAAAGGGCATCAGAGGGCTAATTCTGGTCCAGTGCAGGAGCAAAGGCTGAACATATGAAGAAGACAGCAACCATGATTTTTAAGAATTGATAAACATCTGAAAATACCCCAAACAGAACCTACCAGAAGAAAATATGTCCACATAGTAACGGTACGCAAAAGCAAAAAATAATGGGATTTTCTAGAAGGACTAATAATGATAAAATATTAATAATAATGAATATTAATACAGCGATAGCTCTGTGCGAAGCACATTAATAATTGTTACATGAATTCCAAAAAGAAATAAATCAAAAGATAGAAAAGAAATTTTAAAAATTGAAGAACTGGAAAGAAAACAAATGTGTTAGGAAAGAAAATGGTAAACCTTAGCCAAGTGATTAATTCCATGAAAATTGGAACAGACCAAACAGAAATCAGTGACTCCAGAAGACACCAGAAAATATTGGGATAAAATTAAGATTGACAACAGAGAAGAATGTGTAAGACAGACAGCGCTAAAAGCAAATGACCTAGAAGACGGGTCCAGATAACTTAAGAATCAATGGACCAAAATCTAATAAAATCAAAAGGCAAGAAAAAAATGTAAATAATCCACTGATCACTTCTTAAAAGAAACACCAAAAGGAGTTTTAAGAATGTCATAGCAAAAACCCAGAGAACGTACATCAAGTGTGTGTGTGTGTGTGAGTGTGCATGCATGTGTGCATGCGTGTGTGTGCATGCATGTGGGTTGCGTGGGTGTGCATGCATGTGTGTGTGCACGTGTGTGCGTGCGTGTGTGTGTGCATGCATCTGTGTGTGTGTGTGTGTGTGTGTGCGTGTGTGTGTGCATGGGTGTGTAGCAAGGAGTCAGAAAGGACAGTTTCAATTCTAAGCAACCACAGTCAGGGGATCACATGGGAACTGAGAATTTTTCTTCTAAACTAGAGATCTTGAAATGCAATATTTTCAAGGCAAAAGATAGAGGCTTACAACCAGGAATATCTTAGCTACAAAGCTGAATATAATCCTAAAGAGAAGACAAAGGATCTTTAATGGAATAGAGGCCTTTCAAACATTCCCGAGCTGAGAACAAGTTTTGAAATGCAAACACAAGATGCACAAAATACCTAGAAAAGCAGAATTAATTCTAGCCATCAGAAGGGCAACAGAGGGATGAAGAACCAGCATGCCAATGGGGGAAGAAGACACAAGTGCCCCTTCAAAACCCTGATGTTGTCAAAAGATGCTGAGAGAACTAAGTAAGAAAAACAGAGGCCCTGGGGAGGGGATTGGTTTTATTCTGATCATTTGTAGAAGGGAGAGACGGGGATGTTAACAGCAACATACTTGTATAGACAAGAAGGAAGGGCTTTTTATTTTTCAAAACTGAAGTGCTTCAGAAGGAATACAGAAACTTTATAAAGAACTGGTGACACAGGCATGAAAAGATTGTTACTCTTTTGTGAGTCGGATAAAGGAAGCCTGAAAAGCAAGTGCGCGTGCACACACACACACACACACACACACACTCACACACACACACGCATACACATGCACACACACATGCATACACATACACACACACATACACATGTACACTCACACTCACACACGCATACACACATGTACACTCACAGACATACACACACATGTACACACACACACACACACACACACTGGTTGTTGGAATATACCAAAGTTAAGAGGAATATGGGCAGGGAAAGGAAGATGGAATTGTGAAGGACAATCACAGAGGGAAGGGAGCATTAGAAGCAAAACAAACATTAACTTCGGAGGGCAGATACTGAAGGGGGATGAAAAGGAAAAAGAAGAGAATCGGATATTAAAAGGGTGTCCCTCAATTGTAGAATGGTTGAATAAAATGTGGCACATAAACATAAAGGAATGCTATTGCTCCCAAGAGCTGGTTCCAGAGAAACCTGAAAAGACTTGCACGAACCGATACAGACTGAAGTGAGCAGAACCAGGACAACAACTTATAAAGGAACACTGCAAAGGGAAAAGAAAAGTTTCACACACACACACACACACACACACACACACACACACACACACACACACACACACTCTAAACAAAGCAAAACCCAACCATGGCTCCAGAGGACTGATGATGAAAAATGTTACTTAATTTTTGGTTAAAAGGGGACAGGCACAAGGTGCAGAAAGAAACGTGTTATTGGACACAGCCAGCGTGGAAATTTATTTTGTTTGGTGCTTATTTGGTATAAGGGTTTTTAACCCCCCTTGTAATTATAGTGATGAATTTGAAGGAGGAAAGGAAGACTAACAATAGTGATAATGCCCCCCCCCCCAATCTTCAAAAGTACTTTAAAAAAAGAGAGTACTGAGAAAAAAAAAATTAATGGGCCCAGAAAGAAAAAGAAGGAAATTCAGAGAAGCCCAGAGAGGCAGGTTCCCATTTGGAGTCACTGTGCACTTACAACATGAGAGCAGAGGTGCAGGACAGAGATTCACAATTTGATAGACATTCATGTTTTCCTTTGAAGCTGGGAATGTTCTATTTTGTATTAACTTCAGAATGAAAAAAAATTATTGTTGCCGTTCAGTTGTGTCCAACTCTTGGCGACCCCATTTGGGGTTTTCTTGGCAAAGACACTGGAGTGGTTGGCCATTTCCTTCTCTGGCTCATTTTACAGAGGAGGAAACTGAGGCAAACAGGGTGAATGAAGTGACTTGTCCAGGATCATGCAGCTAGTAAGTGTCTGAGGTCAAATGAACTCAGGAAGATGAGTTCAAAAATAAAAAATTTTAATTAAAAAATTAATTACAACAAAATAAAACAAAGGATGTTAGATTAGATGCCCTCCAATACATCAGCCATGTCGGGAAAAGTTTCCATTGAAAAAGGTTCATCCCTATGACATCCCTAAGTTTTAGTCTTTACACCGTTAACCCTAAAGCCATCTGGAAGCCCCAACTCTCCAAGATGACAGATTCTCAAAAGCTCAAAAGGGGGTTTGCCCTATAAAAGATAAGCCCTCCCCCTGGGCATTTGGCATTGTCTGAGCATTGGAAAGATCAGACAGAAGTTTGGGAGACCCAACATGAAGGCACCAACTGCTCACAAGTCCAGGCTTCAGCAGGTTCAGCACCTAATGAAGGAAGGAGGCACCAAGCTTCGGGAGTCCAGGAGATGGGAATGGAGGAAGAAGGCTTTGGCTGGCCCCTGAAGAGGGGAGGGACTGAGAGAAGCAGAGAGCACGAAGGACAAGGGAGAGCCGACAAAATGAGGCTGGACAAGGTCACTGTCAAGGTCTCCTCTAAGTCTAGGGTTTTATTTATTTTTGGGTTGTTGTTCATTAGCAACAATTGATCTCTGAAAAATACTGCCCAGAGATTGCCAGCTTTTCCCTTAGAACTGCATGAATGAATGAGTGGAAAAGGCACTGATAAGATGGTAAGAACTGTGACAAGCACAAGGGGTACAAATAGGAAAGGGGGATAATCCTTGCCCTTGGGGAGCTTATATTCTACAAGAGAATACACTCACGGAGAAGTGAAAGCCATGGGGGGCATCTGGGTCTGGGAAGTCCAACAGCTGGTTAGTGGAGATCCAGGGGAGTGACTGATAGGTCCTTTCCAGCAATATGAGTAGCACTGATCTGACTGCTTTCCCAAAAAAGGAGGCAGGAAGGGAAGGAAGGGTGCTCTGGACGGAGCGATGGTGACTTGGCAGAAGGCAACAAGAAGACCCTGGTAGAATGTGATCCGAGGCTGGGCCAGATTAAACAGACAGAGCAGGCCAAGGGAACTCATCTGTGTGGCCACCTTAGGCCCCACCCAAGGCAAGAGTTCCAAAACTAAGTGGATTAAAATCCCCAGGACAGTCCTGGGTCTGTCTGGAGGGTCTAGAGGGTAGATGGAGCAGAGGGCAAGAAGATGACTGTGGTAGAAAGAGCCTTCTACACAATGGGGTTCATGGGCAAGAGACTGGCCATTGTTGGGCCACAGAATCTGGAGAATCTTCTAAAAGTCACTGCTATTTTCCAATACACCATTTCTTACCTATTTCAGTCTTCTCTCTTTGTTCTTGATGGAATAGAAGGAAGGAAAATGGCCCCAGGAGTCAGAGGCCCTCTCAGTGCCTCCCACATGAACAGATCCATGTCACTGCAGAAGGGAGGTTAGTATCAACACCTGTACTGGACAAACTGAGGTGCCACAGCTAAGATGATGTACACCCAACAGGGCAGCTAAGTGGCACAGTGCCCAGAGTGCCTGCCCTAGAGTCAGAAAGATCTGAGTTCAAATCCAGCTTCTGATACTTATTAGCCATGTCACCCTGGGTAAGTCCTTCATACCTTGCTTGCCTCAGTTTCCTCATCTGCAAAATGAGCTAGAGAAGGAAATGGCCAACCACTCCAGGATCTTGGCCAAGAAAACCCCAAACGGGATCATGAAGACTCAAACACAATGGAAATGACCCCTACCACCACCACCACAGCCCCCAGCAGGGCTCAGGCACTATCCCATAAACAATGAGCAAAGGCAGACCCCTACATGTAACAGTCCTCTGGCTCACCCTGGACCTTCTTACGTTGTAAATCCAAGCACCATTTCTGCAGGGCTGCTATCGCTCCCACGGTAGTCTACAATACAGAATAATTAAACCAGGGCGAATGGGTGTTAACATTCCTATTTTATTTAGTTACGTGTAATGTGCGTGTATATCTGTTTATTTATTAAAGTGACCTGTCCTGCCGTCCCTCCTTCGCAGAGGTAGGGGCCCGTAGCTACCAAATACTGCCTACACTGTCAACCTGGCTCATTCTGGTGGCTGGGTTTGCTGAATTCCTCGCTTCCCCTCTCTTTAATTTCTATTCTTTGCTACAAGGGACAGTTCTTTGGGGACAGGAGAGAAGTATTTGGAAATTAGCAATATAAAAACATAAGATCAATAGAAATTCATAAGAACCTCGGTTACTTTTCTGAAAAAAAAAGGCCATTTATTTACATAAATGAAGCTAACCTTTTTCACAATCTGTTTTGAAATCAGCCTCTTAGATACCCAGATCCCTTGTGGTTTTCTTGCATAGATTTATTCAACAACGAAGAACAGGCCCAGATGGACCCAGGCCCGTTCAAAGCTTGCAACTCTGCCCTCATTAGAGATGGGACTGTCAGGGGAACCCTCTTGGCCCTGTCACTCAGCTCAAGGGCTGCCTCTCCCCTTCTAGACAGGGAGACCCTGAAGGCATAATTATACAGAGGAAGAAGCTGAGACAGCCTGATGGTGCAGCCAAGCAGAAAACCTGAGAAAGAATCCAGGCGGCTCTGACGTTTTGTCATGCCCAAATTTATATAGGAGGGGCCCCTTCAAATGGAAGGAGACCACTAAGAACTATTCCCTTTACCTGAATTATTTAATGTTGAGCATGTTTTTATAGGCCCTTCTCCCCAGTAAAACCTTTTCTTATCTGAACAGTCGCTCATTTCAACATAAGAAATGACAACCTTGACCCTCACTGGTACATAAAAATCCTGCAGGACCGAGGGAGGAGGGTCTGTCTTCTTCTTGTAAGGCCATGGAGGAAAAAGAAGCTATTTACCAACAGAGTGAAGTGTCTTGTCTTGTTCACCTTTGTGCCAACTCATTGCTGAACAGAACTCTGCCCAAGGAAGGTATTTTGTAAATGTTTATCGAATAAAAGAATTTACATGGTTCTTTTCTTTTTATGATAGACTGTTGGGCCAATAAAAACAGACCCGACTTCTCAGGGAATGGAGCTGACGGGAGATAAAGCCATCCCATCTCTACACACTGAAATCGGATCAAATGCCAGTGAGTGGAGAGTTTTGATTACTTCTCTCCCAGTGTGATAATGAATGTTTTTACTATATCCAGGGTCAGAAGGTAATGGTGGGAAGCACATTACGCTGAGCAGCAGGCAGCTGGAGCTCTCCTGGCTCTCCAACTAAATAACTACCACCATGGGGAAATTCACTCATTCACCTGAGAGAAGGACCGAAGACCTGGAGGTGGCAGGGAGCTTAGAGGGCAGGTCATCGAAAGCCCTCATTGTACGTGGGAGGAAACTGAGGCTTGGGGAGAGGACAGGGATATAAGACCACAGAGGTGGAATGAGACAAGACCTCAGAAGCCATCTACTCTAACTCCTTCATATGACAAACAGAGAAAGAGTCCCAGGGAAGTAGATGAAACCTCCTGGGTTGGAGGGAAGCCCATCTAATCACAGGGTCATGAATCTAGAGTAAAATGGTTCTCTTAGGTCAAACTTTGCATTTTACGGCTGGGGAAACTAAGGGCAGAAGCAACTTACCCAAGAGCTACAAGTATGCAAGTGAGAGAACTGAGATTCAAACTCACTTCTGCCAATTCCAGATCCAAAGATGCCTGATTCCTCAAAGTACAACTGAGCCAGTAACCTACTTTCCCCACAACTATCAAAGGATATTGTATTTTGTGCCTTGACCCTTCTATCATGTGAGGAATGTCCACATGCATTCTAACGGCCCCTCTCTCCAGGGCGCAGGGTCTTCCAGACTCTCCAAGCAAATTCTCTCTCCCCGTTCTTTGCCAATGAACCCAAACCGACTTGGGTGTGGAAGCCTAGACCAAGAGAATGTTTTTGTTTTGATTATTGAAAATAGCTTCAGGGACGGCTAGGTGGTACGGTGAATAAAGCACTAGCAATGGAGTCAGGAGGACCTGAGTTCAAATTTGGCCTCAGACACTTAACACAAAAAGATAGCCGTGTGACCTTGGGCAAGTCACTTAATCCCAATTGCCCTGTCCTCCCCCCTCCAAAAAAAAAAAGGCAAAAAAAAAAAAAAGACTTTCCCTTGTGGCTAGGTGGCACAGTGAATACAGCACGGGTCCTGGAGTCAGGAGGACCTGGGTTCAAATCCAGCCTCAGACACTTAACACAAAACTAGCAGTGTGACCTTGGGCAAGTCACTTAACCCCAATTGCCTCACCTTCCCCCCCCCTCTAAAAAAAAAAAAAGGAAAAAAAAGAAGAAAATGCCTTCAAGGCTGGCAGAGGAATCTCAAAATGGGTCTTTTCTGAGAAATGGTCATGTATGCATCACCTTGTTTTCACCACTCACAGATCAGTCCTATTTGTAAGTCATAAAATATATTTACAGCATGCCTTTAACAACTGAATGCTGATATCTTTATTGTCATAAGGATCAGTTCTCTGGGTAGAGAGCAGGAAGAGATAAAGATGAGAGAGGTCAAAACACCAATAACAATTTTTTAAAAAGAAAAAGGGAAAAACCTGCCATGGCTGGTCTCAGCCACACTTTTGTATCCTGAAGTTATCAAACAGCAGGCACTTAATAAATGTTTGCTGACTGACTGGTGACCAGCCACTTAATATAAAGGAAGGCGCCTCCCTCTCCCCTAGCACAAGCATGAAAATAGGAGCCTTGGTCAGACCAGGGAATCAGAGGCGGTGGGTGGAGTGGGGCCCTCCCACTTCCAGGGCTGGTCAGCTCCACTCGAGATTCAGCATGTCTTTGAAATTCCTACTGAATGCTAGGGGAATAAAGCCCCAAAAGGAAGCTGCTCCTTCCCTCAAAGGGCTTAGTTATATTCAAGGGGCTAACAACAGAATTCAGACTATATGCAAAGTCAGTATCAAGTCCTTAGAACAAGAGAGAAGAGGAAATCAGGAAGTGAATCCTAAAGGGGGGCCCTGCACTGTGCTGGGAAGGCACCTGACTGAGGTTCAGTCACCGAGAAATGGGACCCGTGGTCTAAAGCTGGATGGGTCACCTGGAGGAAGAAACCGAGGCCCAGACGGGTGAAGAGACTTGGGACTGTCTATTTAGAGCTGGACTTTAGCTAGAGGTCACAGAGATAAAGAAAGTGGGCACGCTCTCAAGGTTCAGTTGTTGAGGATCATAGCTTTCAAAGGCCTTAGAGGTCATCTAGTGAAGTCCAGTCGTATCACTTTAACAGCCCACAAACCCCAGAATCGGACTTAGCAGGGACCCGAAGTCATCTCGGTGAGGAAATGGAGGGCCTGGGACCTTGGGTGATTTGTACAAAACCACACAAGTATTCAGTGGCAAATCTGGGATCCAAATTTGGAATTTATGATTCTAGAGCCAGCGCTCAATCCGCTTCACATGGAAGCTTTCTGCCCATTGTGACTGGAATGGACAAGAGGGCAAAAAGATCTCAGCCAGGGTCCAAGAGAGACTCTTGGCCATCCAAGAGACAGTGAGAATGATAGACATCCTAGAAACAGGGCAAAGAGGCCCATGACCAAATCTTTTCCCAAAAATACATCACAGAATGACAGTCTCCACCAGTGAACAGCCTGGAGGCAGCCTTGCCAGGCCTCTTCTGGGAAGAGTGTGTCAACTTCTCCACTCTGAGCTAGCTCCCTCATACATGCAGACCTTCTGGATTGCTTCATGAAGGCGCTGCTCTTCTGCCTAAGCAGATGCCTACCCCCCTGGGTTAGGGGAGTGAAGACTGGGCCAAACACATAGAGAGCAGAGAAACATCCAAATGAATTACTCACCACTTTCAGCTCTGGTACAGATCGACTTAATGTCCATTCTTGGCTATTCACGAACGCATCTGTAAAACAGTGAAGGGAGGGAAAGACAGATGTCAGAAAGCCAGGATTCACTTAAGAGTCCCAGACTATCTCCAGACAATGACTACCCCTCCCACTAGACAGAGTTTGCTAAAGTAGACAGTGGAAATGAAAACCAAAAAGCAGAACCCGACTACTGTCGCCATTAGACTGTACATGCCTGGGCTGTTGTGCTCAGAGCTGGCTCCCCAATGGTACCAGACTGGGGGCTCCACACCCAAGGGCTTCTCTGGCTTGGCACTGAGAGCCAAGTGTCCCCAACTGCTTTACATATGTGTGAGATCAGTCTCAGAGCGCCTGGAGACAGCCCGTGTTGCATGTGAAATAATGACCTCCTCATTCCCAAAACACACCTCAAAGGACGTGGTCCACTGAGACAGGATGGGCAGCATTCTCTGTGTATTTGAACCCAGATCCCAGCACAAAGGAGTGCGTCAGTGCAGAACTTAAGGATCCCTTTTACACCTTCTGCACTCAAGGGGCTCTGATTTTTGCCCACATCACTATTTAATAATAATAAATGATAATACGATGGCTTTGGTTTTAACATCTATTAATTAACATCCTGGGTGTGAGTTGGATGTGGTAGTGCCTTTGCCCACCATATACATGTTTTGTACAAATCCAGACTAGAGGCAGTGTGGTGTAGTGGACAGAGTCAATTGGGTGTTAGGAAGACCTGGTCCAAGTTTGGTCTCTGATATGTAGTGGCTGTGTGAGTCTGGGAAGTCTTAATCTTCACTTAATCTCTCACTGCTCTAGGTACCCCTCTGAGAATTATGATTTGAAGAGGAAATGGTATTGGTCAAGGAAAGGTTTTCCCCCACAGGACTCCCTTATTCCAATGAAATTACGGATCTAGTCCCTATGGTCAAGCTCAGTACATACGAGCCTGTGTGTGTGTGTGTGTGTGTGTGTGTGTGTGTGTGTGTGTGTGTGATAGCCCTGACAGAAGGTAAGCTCTTGGAGGGCAGGAAATGCCACATTTCTGCCACTGTGTTCATAACCCCAGTGCTCAGCACAATGCCTGGCACCCATTAGATACTGATCTATATTTATCATTCTGATGCAAACACCAAGCACACTGCTTGGCAACATTTAACAAATAAATAACTGTTGGTGAATGACTGCTTGCTTAAAAAACAGACGGCTTCTTAGGCGGCGGTTGCTCACAACTGGGAAAATGCCTCACCAGAGCAAACAAGCTCCATCACTAAGGATTCAAAACGTGAATTAAAACACACACAGTCACTGTCAGCCAGACACCTATTCAGAACTCCTTAGTGGCATCCATAGAAGGACCCAAACCACAAGAGTTTACATTGAGGAATTCAGAGAAGGAAGACCAGCTGTGGTCAGATGGAGCAATCTCCTCAACTGAGACTGGGAAAGGGAACTCACATTCCTAACACCTGCCATCCACACAAGACACCTCGGCAATGCAGAACACTGAGCACTGGGCTTGGAAGAAGGAAGACCTGAGTTCAGATCAGGCACAGACATAACCTAGGCAAGTCACTTAACCCATCTCACACTCAAATTCTACATCTGTGAAATGGGGACAATCATAGCACCATTTTTCCAGGGTCATTGTGAGGACCCAATAGGATAAAACGTTAAAGAACTTTGTCAGCTTTAAAGTGTTCTACCAAACGCAAGCTTTCAAGTCTGCTTCATCCCTTATGGATCTCCCATGATCTGAGTCTCCCAACAGGCCTGCATGGTGGGGATCGCAGTTTGTTGTAACGTTTAAAAGACTAAATAAATACTGATGAGGAGGAGGAGGATGATAAACCCCTGGGGTGGCCTCAGGATGTCAAATGCTTTAACCACAATGACCTGTGGGGGGTGTGGTGGGGGTAATGGTCAAGGCCTTGAGGTTATTGTGGCTGACTTGGTTCTATCCTGTCTGACTCTTCACAACCTCGTTTTCTTGGCAAAGACACTTGGTTTGCCATTTCCTTCTCCAGCTCATTTGACAGATGTGGAAACTGAGGCAAACAGGGTAAAGTGTCTTGCCCAGGTCATGCACCTTATGTCTGAGGCCAGATTTGAACTCAGGTCTTCCTGACTCCAGGCACCCAACACTCCATCCACTGAGCCACCCAACTGCTCCAGGTGTTGAGAGGTTCACTGACAAAGAGAGTACCCCCCTGGAGAAAATCAAGGAAGACATTAAAGTGCAGAATACTAGAAACACCTCTAATCACTTGATTAGGATCCAGAGCAGCATATGAAGTCCTCATTCAATTTCTATCTCATAACAAAAAGCAATGGCCTTTTAAAAATATTAAGACCTAAATCGTTTTTGATTTTGATGTTTTAAATGAAAAAGCCTTGGTCCAATACCAGGGATCGTTATTTTCAGTCAGATTAGAGATTTAAGAAGATAAACCCCATTCTAGCAAATGACATATGTGCTCGATTCACACGGCTCTCAATATGTCCAAATACTCCATTTGTGGCCAAACAATTAATGGTGTTCGGATAGACTCGGTCAGCACCAGGGTCAGCGTGTTCCTCTGCCAATGACATTATAGCTTTGTGCAGCTTCTGGATGCTGATGGTGGCCCTCCTAGTGGGCTCCCTGCCCATTATAATTATAAGCCACTATTCAAGAAACCCTCTCATGTTGCATTACACAGCACATTTATTAATAACATCAAGCACTTGCATGTAAGTTGTTTGCAAAGGGCCACACAAACATCATTTCATCTCCACAACAACACGGGGAGGTAGGTGCTATTCTTGTCATTTCGCAGATGAGGGAAACTGAGCCAAATGAGAGTTAAGGGACGTGCCCAGGGTTGCACAGCTACCAGCGACCTGATGTGGGATTTGAACTCAAGTCTTCAGGGCTCCAGGTCTAATACTCTATTTAGTGGCTCATGTAGCTAACTATTGCCTAAGGCAAAAGACCTGACTGAGAGCCTGGAGAATTAAGGGTACCCTAAAACACAGTGTGGATCATCCATTAAGCCCCCCATCATTGACAGGTATCTCTTGGGGCCCCCATCTTCCTTCTACTTCATCCACCCCCACCTGGCCAGGCTCTCAAGGTCCTGCATTTGGGGGTGATTTATTTTTCATCTTCGCTGCTCCAGCTCCTGATCTCCTGAAGAGAAGGACCATGGTCCAGCGTTTGATTTGCCTGGTTCTGGGATGGAGAACATCATGCCCTGGCCCACTGCTCACCTACAGCACCCTCTCCATACTGTGTATGTACTGACTACCAAGCAGGCACTTTAGGAGACCCTGGATACAGATGCAAAGGCAAAGATGGAATCATCCCTATGTCCAGGCAGCCTCCATTCTTTGGGGAATTCATAGGATGCATGAAAGAAGAGGGTGATGAAAAAGGCTAAGGCATCTAGAATTGAGTATATTGGGCCAGGGTGGCCTGACAACAAAGAACATGATGCAAATTTATTGGAAACCGGGCCAAACATGGGGGAGAAAGAGATCTGGATAAACGTTCCTAATGAGGCATTTTTAAAATAAAAACAACACAAATATTCTAACTGTGAGAATGAAGAAAGTTCTCTGCCTTCTGACCTAGCTCCAACTGCCTTGATGGGAATGTCTCTTCACAATACGCTGGCCTGGAAGCCAAAGCCGCCAACAAAGGCCCAGAAAGGTGGGGGTGGGAGGTGGGGAGGGATGTGTAATTCAACCCTGAGCCGGAATCTGCTGTCAGCATCACTTTGGGGCTGCGGATTCTGGGACACTTCCAGCAGACAGTCCCCAGGTGGACATTTGTTGAGGAAAGGAAAATAAAGAAACACAGAGGCGTGCTCAGGAAATTTAGTCCCCCATGTTGTATGAAATACTACTGAACCACAATTTTCATAAAAACTCGACCCCTGTCAGTCTAGCCACCCTGGGAACTCCTTCTCCCCTGTCACAACCAACCATACGCTATTTTCTTTAACTTTTGGGAGGACTTGCCCAGGGTCACACAGACAGTAAGTGTGATTAGAACGCAGGTCCTTTTGACTCCAGGGCTGGTGCTCTATAAATAAGCTATTTTCTCAGAAAGTTGTCTCAAGTTCAGAGAAGTTAATACGTCAACCAGGATCACACAGCTATTAAATTTCAGTGGTGGGATTTGAACCCAGGCTTTCCTGACTCTCAACCTAGTACTTGGACCAATTATACTAGCTTCCTCTCTCCACCTTTCCCCTCAAACCACAAATTAAAGACCAGATCAAACTTGACATTCATTGAGTTAGAACAGCCATAAGTTCTAAGAGTCATCTTCTCTCTGTTGTGAGGGATTAAAGACCATTCCTAATGTTAACTGAAAGGGCATTTAAGGAGCATTCTGCATTCGTGTGCTGCCATGTTGGGTTTATTATAAAGCAAAATCATTTACTCTTGTTCAGACAAAGAGAAAAACTCTCCTATGAGATATGAGTTGATGGCAAATGAAGACAAGGGTTGCCCTTATTGAGGAAACATCTATCCATGGGTCTGGAGCAAAGAGTCTAAAGGGATGGAGAGTAGGAAGTGAAAGTGGTATAAATTATAGGCTTAGATTTGGAAAGAGACACAGAAGGGACCTAAGGGCAGCAAAATGAGGAAACGGCTCCAATGAGCAGTAATTAACAGCCCTCAAAGTTCAAGGCTGATGCTTTGTAAACACTGATATTCTCCTGGTCACGATGTACGGCTTCCAGACAGTCTTGGAAGAATTCCAGTTGGCAAAGGAGATCTGTGTGCTGGGTAGAGGCAAGAGGTAACAAGACCAACCAAGACACAAGCATGGAAAGTAGCCCAAGGGAATCATCGGATGGATGGCAAGGAGGACAGGGCCTGTTGCCAAGGCAAAGAACAAACAACCCACGACCTACATGCAGCACCGAGACCCAGATATGGTCTGGAGAGCTAGAGGAAGGCCCCTGGCCCACTGGGCAGATGACCCTTGTGGGTAATAATAGGAAAAGACTCAGGCAAGAGTTTCAGAGGACAGAAGAAGAGATGGAAAGGCTGCAACCTGAGCCATTGCAAGGAGCCCCCAAATCAAGGACTGTTTGGGTCTACCGAGGAAAGGTCTCAGAGGCAGGTACTGGGGGTGGGAGAATAGGTAAGACACAGCCCACTTCCTTAAGGGGATTAGGTTCTAGCAGAAGAAACGAGATTGATTTAAAGACAAATAATTATAACATGAAATGAAATCTAAGAGTATTCCTTGAGTATACTTGTTACAAGGGACATGGTGGGGGGTGGAGAAAAGGAGTGGGGTGAGTGAGGAGATAGTGATGCAGATGCCAGGAAAAAAAGAAATGCCAGAAAAAAGAAAACTGGAAAAGAATGAAAGAATGAAAATGTCCAAATTTCCAAAATATTTCCAAAATGCGGAGTCAAGAGTGGGAGGGAGTTCAGAAGGGGGCAAAGCACAGGGCAGTGTCGGACCTACCATCATAAATTCAATATGTACTTTTTAAAAAACCGTACATACTAGAAATTCACACCATCTCCAGTAATGCTTTACTGTCCTTACTGGAGTATGGAAAGATTTGTGTGTGCTGGTATTTGTCAAGTTAGTTCATAACAAAAGAAAAAAAATCTAAAGCAAAAGAAATTGGATCTAAGAAGTGAATGAGATGTAGGGATACAAGATCATTACATCCTAGGAAGAAACAATTCCTTCTCACTGAGGGGGAAGAGGGACATGTCACACAGAAAGGGACAATCGAGCTGAGCTTTCAGTGGTAGGCAGGAGCTTAGCAAGTAGAAACAGGAATGGGGAGGAATGGGAGAGAAGGGATGGACCCAGAAATTACAAGTCATATTGGGCTTTAAGTAGGCTGGAGAAGACACTACAGTCAAAGAAATAAGACAGCTTGTACCACTTATACCATGCCCTAGAATGGGATTCAGACAAAGAGAAAAACACTCTCTTATGAGATACAAGTTAATGGCAATTGAAGACAGTCCCAATGATGCTCATGGTGACAAAAAGAAAGATGGAGCCAAAATCAGCTAGATGGCAAAGATCTACCGTCCAGGTGATGGCTTGGGGTTGACTGGACAGTTCAATGTTCTCCTGATGCTTCCTGGATGTTCCAAATCCAGGAATCCTGATTTCATGAGACTCAAAATTACAGATCATCCAGAGGTCAAGAAGAGCCAGGGTGAGCATTAGGACGCTGCAACATATAATCAATAATGACACGTCTAAGAAGTGATAATGCCAGCGATAGAGCCAACAGCAACAACAACAATAGCAGCTGGCACTTATAGAGCTCCTTCAGCTTCTTATAAAGAGCTCTCCATAGATAACGTCATCCGATGGTCACAACAACCCCGTGAGGCAGGTGCTATTATGATCCCCATTCTGTAGATGAGGAAACTGAGGCTGATTCATCCAGGGTTGCACAGTTAATACAGTAAGTGCCAGAGGCAGGACTCAATCTCCCAATCCCAAATCCAGTGCTCCATCCATGACATCACCTAGCTTTAGAAGAGCTAAAACAATAACACAAAAGAAGACAACTACGACATGAATGACTGGAAAGAACAGTGGAACCACGATTGTCCCAGGGCCTCCTGATGGACACTGACATGACAACCCTGGTATCACCAGTAAAGTAAAGAAAGCAAAGGACTCCTCCTCCTCCTCTTCTGTGCATTGTGCAAACCCTCCTTGGAGGGGACAACCTCCATACTGCCACAGAAAAGAACCATGAGGGATGAGAAAGGCTGGGGGGGTTCTCAGTTGGAGCCAACGGAACATATATCCAGTTATCAGTCTCCCTGCCCTACCCAAGAATTGGGAATGTGTCAGCATCCTGGACTGAAGGTGTCATGGGCAAAGTTACCAGACACCAAGAGACAGAGAATTTTGTGTAACTGAAATTAAACACCAAGGGAAAATGAGTCAGAGATTACTGGAAAACAAATCCTGTTCCAGGTGAACAGCCATAAGGACATGGAGCAAATGATCTGGAAGGTGTGGAGGAAATCCTGGTGTCGGAATTCTCTCCATAGATGCAGATGGGCAACTAGCCTGCTCCAAGGATTGCCCAAGACATTAAGAGTGTAAGTGACTTGCCCAGGGTCACACAGTGGAGTATGTAACAGACAGTGTATCTCAACTCGACATCCACCATCCATACTGTCTGTCTCAAAGTAACCATAGCGACATTTTCCCTTCCCTTCTACTGTGGTTCAAAATCTTTTGGACACATTTACAAGGACACATGATAACTATAACAACAATATCGACATAGGTTCTCAAGGCTGACGATGTGCATTATCTCCACATTTCATTTGAGCCTCACAATAACCCTACGATGGAGGTACTACAATCACCTTGGTCAAGCTTATTTTACAGATGAGGAAATCAAGGTCCACAGAAATTAAGCAGCAGACAGTCTCTCAATGAGCTTATGCATTAGGCAGGACAGGAATTATTATCACACGTCCTATCAGAGGCAATACATCATTATTATCTCATTTCATAGCTGAGGAAACTGAGGCAGAGAGGTGAAATAATTAGTCCATGACCACCCAGCCAATAAGATCAGAGCTGGACTCAGGTCCCTGCAATGCCAGGTCCCCTTCTCTGCAGACTTTACTATCTGCCTCTCATGCGCGTACGTTGTAATATACTGGCTTCCCAGCCGCTGGGGGGAGGAGATGGAGACGTGCAAGTATTTACTCACAGTAAACTGGAGATGTGGAGTCGGTTGCAAATGTTATTGCTGCACTCAAACAGCAATAATTAGACAGACTGTCAGCTCAGGTGAGATTCTGTGATGAACCACCTTCTCTCCCCTTGTTAACTGCCCTCCACGTGCAACAGATGGTTCCATAAAACTAAAACTGCCTTGACAAATGACACATCCGTGCATGACCAATATCCACAAATACTTATTTACTATCCACTGGCGTCTGATAAGATTGTGCTCAGGATGCTCCAAAGGGGTTCAGGAAATGGAGACAATTTTGAAAATGAATGAATTTACAGATGTTGTCTCCCTGCCTCCTCCTGAGACGGCCTCCTCTCGCCTCTGCTCCCTTCACAGTGGCCAGCCCTGCTTCTCTTGGCTAACTGCAGAAATGCAAATCCAGCCTTGTCCCTCTCGTGCTGCGAGGCCTGCAGGGCTGTGCTGAGGGCACAGGTTTCGTTCCACAGGATGGGGTTTGTTAAAGTTGTCAAGAATACGGCCAACTTCAAGAGGTACCAAGTGAAATTGCAGGGAAGGTGAGAGGGAAAAATGGATTATTGTGCACAGAAACGTTTAGTAATCCAAGACAAAAAACAAGTATAACATCCCAAAATACAGGATGATAGTCTGAGTCCCCAACAGAGATTTCATCTGCCAGATTACTTATGCCCACCTAGAAGGGGACATGATTGTCTGGCAGCTTATGCCCATGAGTTACCAAAGTATGGTGTAAACGCTGGCCTGGCAAATTATGCTGCCGCTTGCTCCCCTGGCCAGCTGCTGGCCCATAGGCTTCTTAACAGATTTGGCATGGCCAAGATCTGTGGAGGAAAGGGGGAGGTGACAATGTAGAAGGCTTTACAGGCAGCCTGGTGCTTTTACATGCTCCCTGGACACAAGTCTTGCCAGAACTACCATGGGAAATAAAGTGTGGCTGGTGGTCTATCTATTCCTCACAGTACCAAGCACTTCCCTGAGTATGATTCTGAAAGCACAGAACTCAGTGCTGAAGTACACTGTAAACATATCACAAGCCCAAATGTTGCAGATGACATGTGTTCTCATGGAAGAAGATGAAGGTGCTTACAAAAAGTAATTCTCACTGTACATAAAGAACAATATGAACCCCAACACGATGGAGAAAGCATACAAGAAAGCTCAGGCTGGCCTAGGGGAGAATTCAGCATGTTCAGAAAGAAAAGTGGAGCTGCTCTGAAGTGTCCCTTGCCCAGAAGAAGGACTGGGCTGCTCAGAAGAGACGAGCTTCCTCAGAGCCCAGGAGCAGGCAGTCGACAGTCGAAACATCTACATCTGCAATGTTCTTTGGAGATTTCAGACTAAGGCAATAAACTTATTGAACATCAAAAAAAAAAAAAAGGAACAGGAAAAGAAATGTATGTCTATGGCACGTGTTCTTCGCATCCTTAAACCTGGAGGTTTACGGTGAAGGCCATGTCAATGCTCTCTGTTGGCACTGGCCATGGTGCTGACAAGGGGGAAACTAGTCCTTTTGCACAATCCACCAGCCCAGCAAGGTGAGTCAAGATATCTAAGCCTGAATCAAAGCAGGGAATTTCAGTTTTCAGTGGCCCATGGATTTAGGTCTGAGAGGGATCTCAGAGGCCCTGTGGGACAATTCCCTCATTTTAAGGATGAAGATCCTGAGGCTGAGAAAAGGGATGTGATGTGCCCAAGGTTTTCCAAGTAGTACCTGGCTAGGACATGAATCCAGGTCCTCACTCCAAATCCAGTGTTCTTTCCACTGAATCACGTGAGATACCTCAGCCCCAAGAAAGGGGCAGGGATCCAGCCTCTACCCAAATACCTCCAAGGAGGAGGGAGCCACTGCACAACACAATTTATCAAACCCATTCCAATTCTGGGCAGCTTTAACTGCTAAGAATCTGTCTCCTAATTGTGCCTAAATTTGCCTTTTTATAAAATCTACCCACTGCTTCTTGTTCTAGTTCCAAAACCAAGTAGAACAAGGCCAATCCCTCTTTGACATTACAGGCCTTCAGGGTAAATGATGGCAGCTACCAAGTCATCCCTGAGTCTTTTCTCCCCAGCTAAACCCCCTCAGCTCCTCCAAGTAGTCTTCTTCACCTGGCTCCTCTTCCAAATGCTCTCCAGGTCACTGATGCCCTTCCTGCACACATCACTGCAAATGTGGCCTCAGCAGAGGGAAGGAGACCCACCACCTCCTCACCCCTGAAAGTTTGTCTTAATGTAGACCAAGATTAGAAGGTAGATTTCTTTTTATTTGACAGATCAGAAGTGTGGAACAGTCAAAAGTATCATGAATGAGAAATTGGGGGCAAAGTGGGCTGGTCTGAGGTTCAAAACCTGGCTTACCACTCACTAGCGGTTTGACTTGGGACAACTTGCTTCAATTTTCTGCAGCCCTGTAAAGTGAAATGGTTGAATGAGCTGGCCCTGAAGGTCCCTTTCTGTTTTCTAAGTCAAAAGGGGCCTGAGGTTGGAGTCTGAAGGGTCTCCATCAGCCATGTAATCACAGACTCATGTGCCTAGAGGTGAGAAGGTGTATCAGAGCCATGCTGCAGATGAGGAAACGAGGAATAAACACGAGATGAATTATTGAGGAAAATGAAGGTAAAGCCAGGGTCTCCTTTGCCTCCCAATGCAGAGTCCTCTCCCCAGGACGACTTTGCCTTCTCTGCTTGACTCACACCAAACTTGCCGCCCAATAAAACCCACAGACCTTTTTGGGACAAACTGTTGGCTAACCACATTGCCGCTATTAAAAAGAAATCTCTTCTATAAACTTAGCAAACATGAATATTTGAACATTCAAAAAGTGGAAGAGGGCTGCATCTGCACTTGGGTTACGCAGTTCGCTTTTATTCACTTCTCACTAATGTTCGCAGCATCTTTGCTCAGTGTTCCTTTCATTTTGTGCTTTATTCAAAGCAACATAAGATTGAAAGCTGGAAGGAAGCTTCATGTTGTACATGAAGAACCAGAGGCCACGGAAGGGAAGCAATCTGTCCAACCCAGGTTGGTCACCCAGACTGGTGAACAAGAGCGGACTGACAGCCAGACTTTCTAACTCTAATTCCAGCTGCCTCTCCCTCATGCCATTTCCTTATCCCTTGCATTACTGAGTACTGCTGGGCTTGGTTTCATTTAAATGTAGGCCTCTGCCTTTCTACTCAAGCTTCCCATTCATTTTGACACAAACAGGCCAAACTGCTCTCTAGGGATGAAAGTGAGAAGGATGTAGGATTTTCAAGGAGACCGAGAAGAATCCCAGCTTTGATGATCTTTAGAAAGCTTCACAAAAAGGTCCCTTTCCTGCCCCCTGACAGGGACAGGGAGGTAACAGGAAATCAGGTTGGACGCAGGCTGGGGGCTTGTTTCTCAGCACAGGAGAAAGCAGCCAATTTTCCAAAATGCTAGAAAAACTCCAAATGGGGGCTGAGCAGTGGTGGGGCAGGTGGGGCAGGCATCCCTTCAAGCACACGCCCTCCACCAAGCGCCAGGCGACATGGGCCGTCAGATTTCTGGGTGACCAAGGGAGCTCCATAGATGCTTGGTGGTTGAGAGACGGCCAGGTGGATGGACGGAGAGGAGCTGCAGCTTCCATATAACATGGGCATGTACCCCAAGAGTAGCTAAGGGGAGACAAGCAGCGATGCACAGGAGAAAGAGCCCTGGCTCTGAACTAGAGGACCTGGGTTCAAATCCTACCTCTGAAACTTATTTCTTGTGTAAAGTCAATGAACCTCTCTTAGTCGCAGGCTCTTTATTCTTAAAATGAGAAGGCTGGACTCCTTGGTCTCCTAGTCTCTTCTAGCTCTACCCCTACAATCCCATTAACTCCTTGGGACTCTGTTTCCTTCTCTGTGAAATGGGAGAGTGGCTTAGACAGTAGCTTTGATTCCATGAAGGAGGCAGCTGAGTTCAGTGGAAAGGTCCTGGGTTCCAGTCCTGTCTCTGATGTTCTGACTCCCTCTCCTCTCCTCTCTAGATCTGTTTCCCCATCTGTACAAGGAAGGTGTTGGACTAGATGGCCCCTGCACTGCCTTTCTGGCCTAGGAATTGTGATTTCATGAGCCTCTGAAAACATTACTTTCATTTTGTCACTCCTGAGTTGGGACATGCCGTGAAACTTACTCTCATTACAAAATTCTTCTGTTCTGGGCATGCCTGATGAGACTGAGGGATAATTACCCGGAGCTCCACATGATTAAATAATTGTGTCTACTCTACGAGCAGCAATATGTTAGCCCAGGCTCTGAGCATGAGGCACCTGTCAGGAAACTGCCTGAGTGAAACATGAATTTCCCCTGAATGGCAAGGCCCTGTAGTCACCTGAATAGGAAATGCACGGGCACTGTGGTGAAACTTGTCTGGAGAGCTGGCACTGGGCTCCAAGAGAGGCTCCTGCTTTCTCAACAAGGTTTTATGAGAAGAATGTTTGTCCATGCTATAACAGAACTGAGGGACCCACTCCCCAGGGGCCAATCAGACACAACAAAGCATCTCAATTATTTTTTTTTTTTTTGCTGCTGAGTGACGGATAACAGGATGGATCCCAAGGCTCCTAAGAGTTACTGCTGGGCAGCCCCAATTGCAGAGCTCCTCCAGAGTGGCTAATCACATCTACAGTGAATCTGGGGGCTCCTTCACAGTGATGTTGCCATTTATTCAACTACAGACGTTGAGGGCAATTAAATATAGCACCAGACTCACGCTTCAGGAAGGTGAGCCTTAGTGGGAACACTGGAGGACTACCTGTTTGGGAGCTTCTGGCCCCCAACGAAAAACACAAAAACCTAATATAAAAGGTGACTAGTTAATGGCTACAATAGTCTCCAGTATTTCTGCAGTCTTGGTAATGTGGGCATTACTTGCCATGATGCAGTTATTCAATCAGTAATGGCCCCTATATGGCAGGTAGCAAAGGTACAAAGATGAAAATGACACAGTCCCTGCCTTCAAAGGGCTTATGCTCTCCTGGAGAGAAACAACGTGCAAGCAGTCCACACACACACATAACCAAACGTCACCAAATCTGAGCTAGTGCAGGCAGGGTGCTAGCAACCAGGAGGAACTCAGGAAAGCCTCCTGTATGCTCTGGAACTTGGGCTGAACTTGGAAGGAAGCTAGGGACTCTTAGAAGTGAAGGTAAAGAGGAAGGGCATTTTAAACATGGAGAGGGGGATGCCTGTGCAAAGGGTCTGGAGGTAGGAGATGAATACAGTGAACAGTGGTTCATTTTGGCAGAAATCTGGAGTTAGTAAAGGAGAGAAATATAAAGTGAGCCTGGATAATGGTGGCCTATCCATCCTTCCCACTCTGTGTGACTGACTGGAATCCACCCATTCCCATACACCCGCATGCCTCCTGTCCAGTTCCTAATGTGATTTTATTTCTGATGGGTCACAATCACTCCCTTCGATGCAAGCTGAATTTGAGCAGTCTACATTCATTGACACCCAGACTTCTGAAGAACAAAAGGTGTCAAGTGTCCAACCAAGAGATACATTCATCTTGAATGCAGAATAAAAGGAGCTGATTGGAAAATCAGCCACGCCTCTTTGCTCTCCAGGCTTTCTAATGTCAAATTTAGCTTAGACATTCTCAAGAGGGGCAGACAAGTGACTGGCATCCACCAATAACAGCGCTGCTTGCTTGTTTCTTTGTTGAATGAAAAATGCAGACAACTTTCCCAGATAATGAATATAGCACCTTTCCCCCTTCCTCAAAAGGGACAAGATATGCAAATACCTATGGGCTGATTGTTGAACTGAAAAAAATTGAAAACTCATTTCTGAAGAGAGAAATCATTTCTTTTTTAAAAGCAGGAAAAACTTGACTTATAATTTTGTGTTTAACAGAGTCATTTTCCTTCCCTCAGTTAGTCTGTCTTGATGAGATGTTGTTGGAGGAATACATTTTCACATCTAAACACAGAATAAAAACTGTTAAAATCACACATGACTTTATTGAAACACTTCTCTATTTGTGGTACTAAGACGTGGCAGCTTCCCAATGAGGAGTGCCAGAAAAGTCCAGTATAATAGAGAGAGAAATCCATACTTGTGTTTGTAAAACAGTCCTAACGAGTTCCTTCCAAGGATCACACTGTTTCTTGACAACAATTCTTGAAGACTGAAAAGGCCCACTAAAATGAATTATCAGCAAGGGCAGTTTGATACACCAGTCACCATTCACGCCCAATTTTACACATTTGTACAAAGGAATTCACATTTCCTCATTCAGCCAAGGCCAAAAGGCTGAAGTCCCATAAACTTCCTCGTTTCCTCAGCAGTGATTCTTTCAGCTAATTACAAAGATCCCTGAATATGGACCCATCCATCCCCTTTCAGCAAAGAGCAAAAGAGGCTGAAAGCGAGGGAGGAAGAGGGATGTGATCAATGGCTACAAGGCTTGGAGCACAAATGAAATAAAACACCATCTTCCCATCCCATAAAACCATGAGTTCAGAAAACAACAGAAAAAAACATGACTCCACAAACATGCCTTGAATTCAGAATCTAATTTTGTTTCCTTCAGCGTGCTTGTTTAAGCACCACAAACATCTTCATAACTCAACATAACCCATTACTCAACAACAGGGTTGAGATAAACCCATTTATATCACGAGGCATACCCCCAACACAGTGCCATGCCATGAAAGCAAACATTCAGCTACATCACAGTTAGAGAGCTAGCAGGGACCTCACAGGTCACTGAGTTCAAATCCCTCATTTCACACGTGAGAAGCCAGGACCCAGGGACCTTAAATATTTTGCCCATAGCAGCAGTAGCTTCAGATGTAGGATTTGAAATGAAGTCTTCTGACTCAAGAACCAGGGCTCTTTCCACTACACCACACTGCCTTCACTATTTTGCATGCTTGTTCTGTCCCCAAGGGGAGCGATGGACACATATTCAGGAGCCTAAATTACTACTCAGATGTATAACACATGGTCAAAACCCTGTCAATTTTATGAAGGCTCAGACAGAGCTCCATCTGTCTCTCTAGGCAACCCAGAAAGCCAAGAACGACCTCAAAACACACTGTTTGGAAGAACATTCTTTGAAATACCAAGTCTACCTGTCCCCTGAAGGGACAAATTCAGATTCCCAGGTGAAGAATGCTCAGGGCAAAAGAGAGACAGTTAAGGGGGGGTTGGGAGGATTTTGATTCTCCAATCACAGTTTCTTCAACAGCGCCACCAATTCTACACAGAAATGAAAGGAGAAATTCTTTTTGGACCCAGAAATATGTGGCCACGATGAGTTTTAGGAATTGACCCCTGACTTCCCACGTGATCAATAAGAACTCTACCAACTTAGGGGATCTCAGGATTCAAATGGGTGATCACCCTGAGGGGCTCAGGTATGGATTTTTAGTGCCCAGGTCTTTTATATTTTCTAAGTAATTAACAATGATAATGAAACCTAATACCCTCATCTCAGCAGAGAGGTGGGGGGCCACTAGACCAGAAAGGCACATACACTGTCAGATAAACATTTACTATATAGCAGTTTCTACTTAACTTTTTTTCTTCATTGTAACAGAGGATTAATTTCAGGAATGAGGGAGGGAGTACCGTTCTAAGACTGATTCTGATATAAAAACAAAACTAATAAATATAACCTGTTTGTTTTTTTAAATAACGCCACCACATTCGGAATTACTATAGTGATGCTCGGAAGTAGATGACATACATTTATCTAGAGAATTTTTCTACCTACCCAGGAGAATCAGACTATATTATTTCTTATTTTAAAACAGTGAAGGATTTAGTCACTTCTAAACAATGTTCTTTTTATAAAATGCTAATAATGAGACCTTTAACAAACCAGTTCAGTTCTAAGAGAACTCCAAGTCATGGGTCTTTCTACTGGGTGCAGGGATTCAGGTCAAGAAAGCACAGGGCACCTAGACCTGCCAAGGAGCAGACCACTCATGAGGATGCCCTCGGGCAGTGGTTCTCAACTTTCCTAATACATGTGGGCGGACCCACCTGGAGACAGATAGAGGAGCAGTGTCTCTCCTAAGACCATGGGAAATACTTGTTTTCCCATGGTCTTAGGTGACCTCGTTCAACCCCCAAATGGGTCGCAACCCACGGGTTGAGAACTGCTGCTCTAGGGGATCCCTGGGCTTGTGAGAAATGTCCTAGGGAGCACTGGGTTCAAACCCACCCAACCAAGGTGGTGGGGACTTAGAAATCAGAGGGCCCCGCCTCATTACTGTGGCCCAATGCTTGCCCCACTGTCAGGTGATTTGGTTTGATTAGAATACAACTCGTCTATGATGACCTGAACTTTGTGACCTGAACTCTCTTCCAGAGCACTACAATCAAAACTCTATCCGTCTCTTGCTCCAAGAACGTCCCTAGTCTAACATTCTTCATGGGGAGGTTTAGAGAACACTCATTTATTTTATACTGACTGTCTAGGGAATGGGGAGAAGGGATGTGATTCTTCTGTGTTTGACTGATGGCTTTCTTGGACAGTCACAGTTGGAGGCGGGCACTAGAAGAGGCTTCCTCAGCTGGCCAGGTTGTATTTCTAGCCATTTTTTAAAACCACAGAAGCATTTTGCTATAAGAGTAACAAAATGGACTCAGTTTGGACACATGATGCAAACCATCCTAGCCTTGGTCATTTATCTGGATGTTGCTACAATGCCTGTCAAAAACCTTTCAAACTCAAATCATGGGTTTCCCAACATGCCCTGCTTCTGGCCGGACCACAGAGGTAATCACCAATAAAACTGGGCAAAGGCACAGCCAGCCAGGTGTCAACAAAAAACCAAGCTGGGGCGTGACCATTACTGCTGCTGCCTCAGCCAGCTCTCCCACCAGGAGCCAGTTCTGAGCTACTGAAAAGGCTCCGCTGCCTTTATTCTGAGCTGTCCGTTCTTCAGCTCAGAGATGGGTGCCCTACTTCCATGGCTGCTGGCTTCACAGCTATACAATAGCTCAGTGAATCTCCCTCTGTTGCAGGCAGCGTTTCTAGGACGGGCTGGGCATCAGAATAGGAGGAGCCTCCTTCCTGATGACTGATGGCCTGGGAGGCAGCGGACTGATGGGAACACATGAACATTCTCCATTGTTCACACAAGGGGAAGGTGCTGGCCTCTGATGCTCTAAACACCTCACTTCCAGCATGAGGCTTGCCCAGGCATGCACTGGCACTCACTCTGCTAGCTTCCCAGCCTTCTTTCTCTGGGCCTCAATTTCCCTGACTGTAAAACGTAGGGGCAAAGGTGATGCCTAAGGTCTCTGGAAAGGTCTCTGGAAACTTGAAATCAGTGATCCTCTTATCCCTTTCCTCAAAGCAGTCCCTCGGTCCAGGGCTCTTTGGTCAAAGATACGAACCATATCCGAGTTTGAATTCCCAATGGAAAACTAGCAGTCAATGGGGTGAGAGATGTGGTCCAGGAATGGGGACGTACAGAGGGAAGCATAGACTGCTTTAGCCTGGGCCCTTAAAGCTCAGCACCTGCCGTACCATTCAGACGTTAAGCACAAGCCCTGGAAACCACAGGGGATCATGCCAACCTCTTCTGCCACCAACCTGATTTATGACCTTCTCTAAGTCCCTGAAACTACCAGGGATGAGCGAATAAGGAAGCTATGGGAAAGTCAGCCCAGACAGGGCACCTAATGACGCACACAAACATTGGCTTTCCAATTTTAGAGCAGCCAGGCCCAAGCTTATTTTAAAGAAGAGGACGCTCTGGTCCAGAGAAGTCTTGACTCGTCCGAGATCACACGAAAGCAAAGCCAGGATCTGAACACGGAGGTTTCAGGTCAAAATCCGGTGCTGTTTCCTCTGCACCAAGCTGCCTCCTAATATATGATGTCAGGTGCTAGGGGAGTCTGAGGTGATGCAAAGGAAAAAACAAAACAAAGAAACCTGTTTCTACCACTGAGGAACTTCTGTTTTCTGAGTCACTGGTGTATCCCCATTTTACAGATGAAGAGGGTGAGGCACATCTGGTAAGAACTATTGAGTATCTACCATGTACGAGTCACTTGAGAGGGAAGTAGAAATCCAGCACTGAGAGGGGCTTCAGAGACCACCCAGGCCCAGGAAGGTGGCATCGCTTCTCCAAGATCACAAGGAGAGTGCTATCTGTGGAGGCATTTGGACCTAGGTCATCTGATTCTATCTAGCACGAGTGACTATCCCATAGCACCTTGGGTCAACGAAGAAATATCCCTGCCCTCGAGGGTACCACTGGAGGTTTTGCTCTCCATGGTCCAGAGGCACGGCCTCAGCTCCCCTCCACAGCACGATGAAGAAACAAAGCAGAATCACACAACAGGAATGGCCGTGTTGGATATATTAACACTAACAGACACGTACACCAGGCCCTTAGCTCGACTTGGTAAATTCAGCTGGGAAGGGATCTCAGCAGCCAGCTAGTCCCATGCCTCCATTTAACACAAGAGGGGACTCTCTCTCTCTCTCCCTGACCTCCAAGGGATCAGATATGCTGGAGGAAAACCCCAAGGACAGTTGATTGGTCCCATCCTTATGTCTAACTATGTTTGGCAGTGGTTTGCATTAAAAAAATATTAACAAATTTCATCTAAGAAATTACTAAGGGAGATGGGGGGGAGGTTTAACCCCCCAATCACCCAAACTGACCAGGGATGGCTGGATGCATTCTCTTCCCCTTCTTAATTTAACATCCAGCCAACACATGTAACCACACAATAAATCCCGTCCTACCATAGTCTGGTTCTTATAACTTCCTTGGAAATGGAAATGCTTCCAAATTGGATAAACATATTTCTCCAGGGAAAGAAAACATCATTTTCCAAGAGAAAAAATTGCAAGACTAGGAGAGTTCTAGCTCTCTCTGACCCAGGATTCTTCATCTCTTCTTCTCTTTTGAACATTCCGCCCTCCATAAAAGGAAACTAGATGAGGCAAAGTGGCGTGCACCAAGTAAATAATGGGAATAGTTATAAAAAGATTTGGGGGTCCAGCATTTTCATGAGGCTACATGGGGGAGTTGTAAAGTCGACAGCCTGAACCTCTGATCATCTCTCTGGCACCAAAATGAGGCTTCAAACCTTGCCTCTATTGGTCATCTCCACCCGTCCCAGGTGCATCTTGCTGCCTGCAGATGTTTGCATGTGAGCTCTTTCACTAACGTGCAAGCTCCTGGAGAGCAGAACGGTCATTCACGTTTCCTTCTATCCCCAGAACCTAGCACACAGTAGGTGCTCAAAAAATACAGAATGACTGACCGCACTCAATCAACAACCAGAATATCTCATTATTGTCTGTGGAATTAAAATACCGGTACACTATGAAAGCATTCCTATCTGATGTGATGTCAGTGTTGGGAAGGGATCCAGAGGTCCCTTCTCACTCTGGATCATGAATCTCCTGTAGAACAATACTGACACATGGTCACCTCTTCTCTATGTGAATATTCCCACTGACGGAGAACTCACTACTTCCCTAAACAAATCACTCTACTTTGGGACAACTCTACATCTCAGGAAGCCCTTCCTTCCTCTAAGGTGAAAGGTGCCACCGTGTAGCTTCTGCTCATTGATGTTGGAGTCAGAGTACGGTTTTTCTTCCTTAGACTTGACTGCTGAGCCCAGCTGAACCACTGGAAGCCCAATATGAATGGCGCCCTGCCTGTCACTATATCTGAACACTGCAAACACAGTCTTCTCCTCCCACTCTGTTTCTTATTAAAGCCACAACCGCACTCTTTCCTTTCCTCTCCAAAAATATAAACCAATGGAGCCTAGGCTTTTCCATTTGTTAAATAAAATGTAGGATCTTTTGACAGTATGTCTTAATTTAAGCTGTGGAAAATGCTTTCAAAGAGCTAGAAATCCACATTCCTTCAAGATCTAAAAGGAGTCTTCACCCAAATGTACTGAAATTCCCAAAGAAAAAGACCTTTCTCTGATGACAACTCCCAGTAGAAATCCTTAGGAAGACAAGTGAGAATCACAGAACACTAGACCCAGTCCCTTTCACAAGGGGCTACCTGTCCACACGTAAGAATGTGCCTACACCCCAAGGATGCAGCAACTGAAATGAGGAAAAAATAAAATGGGCCCAAATTTGAAAGCTAGGTACATAATTCAGCACACACTGAAGTCCTACTCTGAGCTCTGCCTTGGAGAATCAAAGTAAAAATTGAACTGATCTCAGCCCCTTCTTCTGGGAAGATGAGGTAAAAGAAAATGTCCTAACCACTTGTTTAAAGACACAGACTAAACTATGTTAGGTGGCAATTTCAGCCCACTGGGAGCCGAGTTTGCTGGCGTGTTCTGCACCTGATTTCCACGTCCAAAGAAAGGTCCGGGAGCTGCTGACCATCAAGGATCAGTATTTAAGAGCGGAGAAAGGAGCAGTGCCAGATCTGAGGTGTCGAATGTTTCCCAAACCAGATGAAAATATCGTTAGGTGATGTTCACAACAGTTAATTTGTTGTTTTCTTAATTGATATGTAACCCAAAGGGGTCATTTTTTGTTTGAACGTGAGCCCACCAGCCTAGATCATGTCTTGTTCCTAGAACATAAAGCAGGTGATACACAAAGTCTGCATTAATAACACACCCTCCCGACACTGAGAATGACAGCATCTCGGAGCTGCAATGGACCTTGGTGACATGACGTACTCTCACGACCTAAACAAGGATTCCTGTGACAAAATGCCCTCTCTGTATGGTCACCCAGAAGGTCTCTAAAAGGTTTTCGAAGAAATCCCTCTACAAACGTGGTCTGCCCATTTGGGAAGAAGCAAACTCAGGCTTTGCCCTCAGCTGGGCATTAGTTCATAGAAGTCTCCCCATGTTTCTCTGAATGCTTCCTGTCATTGCTTATGGTGTAATAACATTGCATGAGACAGACGTATGAAAAGAACACAGACCTCCCTAGACTGAGAGCATTAACTTCTCTTCTTTCCCCCGTACTTTGAGGTTTTCAAATGAATTCTTTTGCTCTGAGGTCAGGTACAGAGATAAGCCCACACACTAGTAATTTGGGGGATTTCCACTCCTTCTATTAGCATCTCATCCCCTCTGCTAAGCACTAACTGTGCTGTGAATTAGGGGTTTCAGGGTCTGCTGTTGACATTTCAAGGCTTGTTGTGCCCATGGAGTCAGCTTCTGCCCCCAAGCAGCTCCATGGCTCCCTAGTGGGGTGGAGATCCTGTAAGGTCCCTTCCAACTCTGAAGTTCCACGACCCTGTGAGAAAGATTATAACATGAACGCCAGACAGAAAACCGTATCATAACAGAACCAGCCAGACATAACCAGGCAAACCAATGGGGCTGGATTTTGGGAAACGCAAGATTTTAAAAGTCAGGTCAATGCAGTTATCAGAACCCTCCATGAGGTCTGTACACTTTCATCTGCCTCTGGAAGTCCCTGGATGTGGCAGGGTTAGGACACACCCCAAGGCAACGGAGCAACTGGGTCCTGAGGTGCCTGGAGAGGAAGTTCGTGAACACTGAGAGTGAAGCTGTTTCTGGATAGCTGGGCAGTCCTGGGTGGCTGTCCTTAGAGAGGAGAAGAAGGCAAAAAGGGAGAGAGGTAAAGGGTCATTCTCAAAAGCCTTTTTTGTCAGGCAGCTTTGACACTGATACTGGGGCAGGTCAGTTAAGGATCCCTAGGGAAGGAGGTGAAATGCTCACCCTTCTGGAGGCGTTCAGTTACATGAGTGTCAAGAGGAGATGAAGATAAGTTCTCTAGGCCAGATTATTTACCACTTCTGCCTGCCCTGAATGGCAGTCGTCACTCTCCTGAACATAACTGAGTTGACAGTCTTAATTCTGTCAAGGAACATAAGCATCAGCCACTAAAACCCTTAATTCACAACATAGTGCTGAGCAGAGAGCATGAGTTACTAATGGGAAAAATGGAAGTCCCCCAAATTACTAGCGTGGGGGCCATCTAAAGAAGCTTTTCTCTGTACCTCACTTCAGAGCAAAGTAATTCAATTGAAAACCCCAAAGTATGAAGCAAACTGGACAGTCTATGCTCCTGCCTGGGGAAGCCTGGGGTCTTTTCATGCAATGTTATCATGCTGTAAGAAATGATAAACATGAACCATTCAGAGATATATGAGAAGACTTGTCCCAACGGATGCATGGTAGAGTCTGAAGAATCAAGAGAACAACATACACTGTAACAATGCCAAGAAAAAGAATTCTCCTGGAAAGGGAAACCCAGTGATCAGCAAGGGCCAATCATGCCGTGGAGACACACCTGACTTCTCTCACGTGTGAAGGAGGTCGGGGCACAGGCCCAGGCTGGTCGCATGGAGCTGCTGCCGGTTGCCTTGATTTTTTTGCTTAATAGCTTTTCTCCATCACAAGATTCGGGACTCACTGGTTGGCTAGGTAGACTGTAGGTGCACGGGGCAGAGGCTATCCCCAGGAAGGAATGGGGCGCAAAAACCAAAGGCGGCAACAAATTGATTTTCAGAGTCTTTCCATAAAGAACCAAGATAAAAACATGGTGGGCAGCAACAATTGGTCGGTCAACAAACAAAAACACTACCGAACGCTTACACCGTGCTCCCCCCTCCATGCCTGGCGTTGTGCTGCCGGCCTGACAGTCAGGCTCCATCGGATCCTCACAACAACCCTGCAAGGCAGGTGCTGTTGTTATCACCACTTCCATTTTACAGATGAGCGAATCGAGGCAGAGTGACTTGCCCAGGGTCACACAGCTCATCTATTAGAGGATGGTACACATTCAGGTCAGTCCTGCGGGGGAAAAACGCAGACTATACAGAAAGATGTGCCCAAGTCTTGGCGTCTGCCCTGACTTCATGAACTCTAAAGGCTAGGCAGGGAAGGCAGTAAAGATACAAAAACCACACTACACAAGGAGTGTGAGAAGGCGGAATAAAAGAAACACAAGGAAAGGCCTACGTGACTTCAGAAAAGGTGGCCAGCACATCCAACCAGGAGAGGGACGCATTAAGGGGAATCCAGAAAAGATGTGGAAATATGGGCAGGAAATGGGGAATGTGGATAGAGGGGCGCAAGCTTACATGGGTAAGACATTCTAACCATAAGGCAGGGCTTGAACAAAGACATGGGGAGAAAAGTACAGGTGGACTCTGGAGAGAGCAGAACTCCGGCTTAGCTGGGCTGTTAAATATAGTAAGTAACCTAAAAAGACCAAAACATAGATGAGAGCCAGCTTAGACTGATGTGCATGGAACAGTCTGGACACGCTCGCAAAACCTCCGACTGGGTCTTCTAGCCACATTGAAAGGATCATGTGTACTTTCCTAAAAAGGATGCACTAATTCTTTCTAGGAGGGGAAAGGGGGTTGGTGGATAGAGGTTTGGATCCCTGGCACCCCTTGGTTCTTGGGCTCCCCAGAATCACAGGGCAGGCCAACGGGCAGTGTGGGAATGAAATGTCTCAGTCTCTTGACCTGGAAAGTAAACAAGCTCTCCAAAAAGCAGGTAAGGAGAGAGAGGACAATGAGATTATCATCAGGAAGGAAGGGGGGAGGGAAAGAGAGGCTCCCACTGAGTATAAATGGATTTTTTCTAAACTAGTTTACAGACAGAACCCAGGCAACAGGCCGTAATTTCATGGTGCCACTACCAATTATACTGCTACATTATACAATTAAAATAAATATTATACATTAAGTTTCAATAAGAATGAAATCTAATAATATCTTTCCATAATACTGACTGCATTTTGGGATCTGGCAAAATACAAATGAATATTTGACTCCTCTTTCCAGCCCTCAGTTTCCTGACCTCATTTCCAAGGTCATAAGATATATAACCCAGGAACTGAAATGGTTACTTCAAGTTTTGTCCAGTAATTTCCATCAAAACTTCGGGGAATTTACTTACCCTCATGGTCACTGACACTGAATGTTTACTGAGAGCCTCACAGGAGGAAATGGATGAAAAAGGAGAGCCAAACCAATGGGTCTTTCCTCCATCTCAAGACCCTTTAAGGAAGGGGGCCTTCTGAGAGCCCGGGCTCTCCAGCTGGCTAAAACCCTCGTCATCTCTCCAACGATGTGGTCTCACCACCATTTTTGTCCCCCCACTGGAAGCAGATGTCTAAGGCTCCATAGTCATACGATGAAATGGGACCACTAAAAACCAAAAGTTATTTCCACTCATTTTGAAAAGCCGACAGAAGAAAGAAAATCACCACTCTTGTCCAACATTTGAATTTCTGCTCGACATAGTCCCACCCTGCAGTTGAGATACAGGTCCAATCCAAGCCTTCCAAGCAGGAAATGATGGCAGCAACAGCCAGTGATTTTATGAAGGGGTTATTCATTGGATCAGGATAATCTGACATCATTTCCGTTGGCTTTCTTCCCCCTCTCCAGCTGCTTCATCAAGGCCACTGATGACTACTCGACCAATCTGACATTTTTGTCTCTTCATCTAACAGCTGAAAAAGCTAACAGCCTGATCACCATCGAGGAACTTGACTTCATGCAGAATACCAACTCTCTCTAAGAGAATTACAACATGAAGATTTTGCAGGCGTGGCCCTCCTCCTGGGAGATGCCCATGACTAACCAATTCCTACTTTTTTCAAAAGACAAATTAATGGAAATTCTTGATTTCATATATAACCCTTTTGGTTGGGTTTGTTGAGTAGCCTTTAAACTTCATAAAGTCAAGACGGGCATCAAGACTTTGGCTTATATTTGTTTTTCTTTTTTTATACATGAAAATATAAAATACGTGAAGTTGATTTTAAAAAGAAAAAAAGAAACATAAGCAGTCAAAGGAGTGAGTCCTTTCCTGTCCCTATTCCTCTCTGACATTCTGAGCAGTAGTGTCCTCACACCAGCTACCTCTGCCCAAGATCTGAGGGCACCACACTTCCTGGGCAGCCATAGAGACACTGATCTGGTGAGGGTGCAGAGGAGTGGGGCTGAAATCTTCTTTACCAGAAAATAAATGATGAGAAACTGAAATCCAACATCAATCCAGAAAATGCTAAAAATGTGCAGAAAGTACAAATGCAGCCTCTGTTAATCTTTCTATGTCAGCTAAGGTCTGTCAGAGCTGTATACACAGGCAGCAAGTTCCTATAAAATACACCCAGCTGTCATCAAGGTAAGGGAGAAGTACCGTTCTAATATATAGCATTTGCAGGAGTCTTGGCACCATGGAAAGCAAACGTGTTCATTGTCTGCCATTTAACAAAAGTCTGAGAGGCCCCATTTGGGAGAGGAAAAGAAGAAAGACCAAGCAGCATGATTTTTATACGTATTTCTCCATTGAAGGGGTCTTTCAATCCATCATTGCAACATGGACGTGACCACACATTCTATAAGACCATGCCAATGGGATCCAAGCTTGGGCAGGTCCCACTGGGCTGGAAAGGAATCCGCCACTGGCTTAGTGATGCCTCTTATCTGAAGGACCAGCTTAATTATGCTCAGGTTCCATAGAGAGATGATGTTTTGTTCACATCATTGACTCTGAAAGACTTTCTATGGACTCGGGGAGGAGTCATGATGTTGGTGGAAGAAGAGCCCACGTGGATGAAATCACAGGTCCGTGAAAAATAGAGAGACACGGGCATTACAGTATTAACTAAGACCGAACTTTCAAAACTGCCTTTGTGCCAAAGGACAGGCTCTCTAAGAAACAGAATGACTCCTCTTTACAATCAGGCTCATCCGCCTCTCCTCACAGTGATTCTTCTCAGTTGGCTGGCTGTCCTCCCTTCCCCCTTATCTGAGAAGAGACTGACTGCCATCTGTGTTCTTAGAAAATGAAATAATTAGCTCTCCTCCCTTCTCTGCAGAGTTGAGAGAAATACCGTCTATTCAATCCAGCTTGCAGAGCTAGGAGAAATACCATTTCTTCTTTCCAGCTTGGGCTCTCCCTCTTCCTCGCTACCCTTGGGAATCCTGGGTGTTATTCATTCAAGAAACACCTTCTGTAGGGGGAAGGGGGGGGAGGGAGGGGGGCTTTACCTGTTTACCCAAGCCACCAGGGGCTTCCCAGGAGAGGTAACTCACAGCTGTTTTATATCTGTCTCAAGTACACTCATAAATATGCATATTGTCCCCCCTGTTAGAATGTAAGCTCCCTGAGGGCAGGGGTGATTTTGGATTTTTTTGTATCTCCAGAGCCTTCACAGTGCCTGGCACATGGGAAAGCTTCACAAATGCTTGCTTGCTTGACACACTAATTAATAGATACATTTAATTAGTTTTGCTGAGCTGTTTTGTTTCCTCTGCATGTTTTATTCTTTGTTATGAAAGATGGCTCTGGAGCAAAGGGGAGGAGGAGGGATATTCTAGGAAAAGTACTGTGATGTCAAAATAAAGACTTGCCACTCTAAAAACAGAAGAGGCAGAGGGAGGGCTGCAGATGGGGCACGTCTCGCATAACGTCAGACGCAGCCGATGGAGCACATAGATGTTTCGGCAGAACAGTCCATATATTCACATCCAGCTATGCATGTGTAAGTAGCAGATACGCATATATATCAATATGGCACCTACTACGTGTCTATTGAGCCCTGCTAATTGTCTGTTCTTCTGTTTTACAAATATCTCACGACCCTCAAAACAAACCTGCAAGAGAGGAAACTGAGGCAAACAAGGTTAAGTGACTTGCCCAGGGTCACACAGCCAGAAAGTATCTGAGGCCAAATTTGAACTCAGGTCACCCCAGCGCTCTCTCCACTGCCCGCCATATTTCAAGGAAAGGCTCCTCGGATGAGGGAGGGATAAAGTCAGAAAATAACAGTCGCCAAAAAAGATCGGGCACCAAGAGAACTGAAAAGAGAGAATGAACCTCTTTTGAGCGATCTCAGCCCAATATCAGTTCAAGGATAAGCCCTGAATAAATGTGTTTTCATTCACTCACCCAATAAATCGGTTTTTTCCTATTCATTCACAGACTCTTCATGTACATCAAGGGTTCTGATAATCACTTCCTTTAAATACTCTTATTAGAGATTGTTCCCATAATCAGTGCCCAGGATGAAGCTTGCAGCTGAGCCCAGCAAAGGCCTGGCTTGCCCCCAAGGAGCCCTGCAGGGCTGTCATTCCAGACACAATTGTCCACACACAGGCCCCTGGGCCAGCTGACCCATTCCTTGTTCCTACTACAAATGGTGGAAGAGACCTCAGCTGGCAGGGTGAGGAGCCACAGAAAAGATTGCGAGCCAAGAGGTCACTGGTCATGGCCTGCCAGGGGCAGGTGATCAGCACTGAAGACCCCAACATACTGGAGTATCAACCGAAAAGACGTCGGGAGTCACTGAGCTGAAAGTAAACTCCAGGGATGGCAGGGCCTACTCAGAGACAAAGCGGGGCAAGGCTTGGAGGAAGATGGGGCAGATTCCTGCCCACTGCCCTGCAGCAGAGACTCAGCTTCTTGGATAGGACCATCACTTGACAAGAGAAGCTGGAGCTAGGTCAGGGTTTATGCCCACTTGCCAGGATATGACGGTGAGGCTCCTCGGTCCGGCACAGGTCAGGTTAGGGGCCCTTCTAACTCTGTTTTGTGATTCTAGGAACTGCTCCCATCCCTCTCCCCCCACATATTCTTAAGGGGCTCACATATTCAGAGAAGTCACTTGACTCCTCTGAACCTGTTTCCTCTTCTGTCTGATGAAACCCCAAAATAGATGGGGGCTGCCATGGGAAGTAAAGGGCAAATTTCCCCATTATTAAAAGTCTTCTGGTAAAGACTTGATGACTGCTTGTTGTGGATTATGTAGAGGGAATTGTGGTGACCACATCAAGCTCCAAAGTATGTTATATCATTGTTGCATGAAGATACACAATTTGGGAAAAGGCAAAACCAAACAAAGCAAGTGAAGCGTCCCTCACAGTGAGCTCTGGGAAGCTTATCGACTGCTGGATTTCATCAGCCTATTGGATCAAGCTGATAGGGAGGGAGACCAGCTTAAGGTGAATCCCCTAAACCCCTGCCACACTGGCCTCATCAATCACCCATGGGCTGCCAAGGCTAATCATTCTCTACTCATCAATCACCCCCAAATCCCAGGGCCTGCCCAAGTCAGAGAAGTGGTAAGAGAGTTCTTTGGTATGCAGGAAGGGGACATACCAAGCATTACTGGGATGGAAATGCAGGGAAATCTGAAGCTTCATTCAGCCATTTCCCTACAGACAGGTCACTTTCTTTAACTCTCAAAGCAGGCCGATGTTTCACACGTTCATTTTTCAGTCAGAAATTATCTTACACAAAAACTCAAGATGGATTGATCTGGACAATGAGGCGTGTGGCTGGAAGGAAAGCCCATCCTCAGGATGGCTCCAGAAGAAAGATACTGAGCATGGGAGAGAAAGGGGCCTGAGCCAGGCCCCCAGAGCCTTCCGCCAAGGATGTGGGAGGGCTGAGGTGATCGATCATCACCTTCTCTTGGCTCATCTTTGTTTGCTGCTGCATGGCTTTTGTTGACACACCAACACCAAGAAGCATTTGGTGCTTCGGAATGAGGGCCATATGTCTTCTGTGCGAGCGATGTAAAATGTTCATGATTCGTCCTCCCAAATATGTGCTTGACATTTGTACTTCCAGATTTTTTGGTTGGAAAATCAGTCGAGCCACCAAAAGCTGTGTGTCTGCTTCCAATGGCCAGAATGGTGCCCACATAAATCCCATGCATTTCCCTTCTTCACCTGGCACACAACCAGAGAAGCCAGCCCTGAAAGCTCACAGGAAGCCAGCTCAAGTCAGAGGACAATAGGGCTTTCTGCACATGGACTGAGAAGGTCATTTAAAACCAAGAGCTATTTCCCTTTTCACTGTCCAGTTCATTTCTGGGTTCTCCCAAAAGAAGAATTGAGATCTGGGGCTCCTCATGTCACTCTGATGACAGCTTTCAACAGAGCACCAAACATGGTCTTAAAATCACGCCAGAAAAGTAAGGGTCCCGAGCCCAGGCTGACCTGCTGGGCAGACAGGTCATAGAGCTCACTGACCCACGCCAAGAGCAAGCGGAGACCAGGGAATCTGGGGGTCTGACATAGCCAAAGCATGTCAGAGAACCTGGGAAGAAAGTGGAAGCCCCACCTATGGGGGAACAAAGCATGGCCTAGGAATGGAATGGAATCTTATAGCTCCATAAGAGATGTATATGAAGAATTCAGGAAAACCTAGGGGAAAAGTCAATCCATAGTGAAGTATAACAGCCCATGACTCCCGTCATGGAACGGAAAACAATACGGGAGGCTTCCAACCTTTGGTCAGTGGAGACTTGAGTCAGCAGTGGGCTCTCCACGTGGAATGAGACAGCCACGTTCACCCGTGGCCAAAGCGGCTGCTTCCTTGGCTCTTCTTATATGCTACAAGGAGGCTGGGGGTGGGAGGGACCTTGATGCAGAAAAACATCAATAAATCATTTTAAAATCATCAAAATGTAAGGCTTCAATAAGGAACTTCAGGAAGCAGCTGCCTTCAGAACAATGGAGACGGTGGCCAGGCTGGGCTATCCACCCCAAGCTGTCCCGGACACAAGACATTCACACTTGAAACACACCATCACGCATGTAACTGCTCACAGCGACAGGCCACAGAGACAAGGCGATGGTGCAGTGGAAGCGAAGACAGCAGCCCCTGCTTCCCACCACCTCTGCCCTGACATCTCTACGGAATAATTCCTCTGTTTTCTCTCTCTGACTCATGACTCTTCCCTCTCCTCCCCCCCCCCCCCGTCTCCTCCTCTCCTTTGCTCTATGTGCTTCTCTCCTCTCTCCCCTTCTCCCTTCCTCCCCCCCCTTTCCTCTCTTCTCCTCCCCTCCCTCCCACCACAGGACTTTACCATATTGTGTCCTCTGATTTAGGGAATGTGAGAATGTTGTCCTTCCCTTGTCAGGTATAAGGCTTTTGAAAAGCTGGGCATCAAACCCTCAAATTCAACTTGCTTAGTTATAGAAACATGTTTTCCAGGAGTGTCCCTTGCTCTGATTTCCACAACTGTCTATGAATAATTCCAATGGGAAAACTCTAAATGGTTGGTGGTAGCTTTTAAGGACTCTTAGGAAGGGAAAGGAAAAGTTCCACTCATAAATGGGGATAATGACACCATTATCTCAGAACATCTACAAATACTGGAGATAAAATCCAAGCCTGACGGGAGGCCAACAGAAAGGGAGGCGGATTAAGACAGGCTTTAGCAGAACAACAATTCCTAAACGAAAACAGTGACAATAAAAATACCTTCCCCGGTGCAGGTGCACGCCTGGGGGCTCACTGAGAAAGCAGGATCCTAGGGACATGCTCTGACCAAAGCCCAAACCTGGCGCCATATTGCCTTGTGGTCAGTCACAGACTCACAGAATGTTCGACTTTATGCAACGTCTGTCTGGTCTCAGAATCAAACTCCTCTCAACATTACAGCCATCACACAGGCACCCAGCCAAGCTTCAGGCGAAGGGAACCTCTCAAAGTCACCCATTCGCCATTGGGAAGCCACAAATGGTGAGGAAATATTTCTTCCATGAAGCCCAATCCCCTCATCTGATGGATGGAGTACAGAGAAGGGACCTGACTTTCCCCAAGTCCCACTGCCAGACAGATCATGGCAGAGCTGAGGGGATACCCCAGGGCTGCCAGCTGCCCATCCACTACTTCACGGACTTGCCCTCCATACCTTGTTTTGGGACTTCAGTCAAACCCAGAGATAAGGCGAATGCTGGCTCGTTTGAGTGCTTGGGAAAGATTCCAATGTAAAACACGTTTTATAAACCTTAAAGGGCTATATTAATGTCAGCTTGTATAAGTATTATTATCATCATGGAAAAAAACCCAAAGCAGATTATATGGATTTGTCATGGAAAAATTCAGAAGTCCCAACTAGATTCAGGCAAATCTTAAGGGGCTTAATTTAACCTAAGATGATAAGCACATTTAACAAAGCCTTCTAAAGTTGTAAAATACTGCAACTGAATTCAGTTCAACAATGCAACAAATCAGGCATTATTGTTCACCTTTAGGAATACAGAGACAAGAATGATGAGTCCCTCCTCTGTGCAGCACATTCTCGTGGGGTTGGGAGCATAACATAGACATAGGTAAGAAAATGAAAGGTCATTTGAGGAGGTCTGGCACTAACAAGGGAGTGCAGATAGAGGAAGAGGGCAGGCTTCTGGGGAGGGGAGCTGAGCCCGGAAACATGAGGATTTGGCAGAATGAAAAGAAGGAGGGATGGCACGTCGGACACAGGGGACTTCTTAGGAGAACTGCCCAGAGAGAGACGGGATGCTGAGTCCAGTTGGATTGGTTCTGTGGTTGTTGACAACAGAGTTCATGAAGGGAAGACTAGGAGATGAGGTTGGAACCCCAATATGGAGGACTTTACTAGCCTGGCTGAGGACCCTACACGGACTAGGGAGCCAGTGAAGGTTTTTCCATAAGAGAATTTAACCTGTGCCTTGGGAAAGCCATTTCATTGAGGGTGAGGTGGCAGTTTGGAGGGGAAGCTGACTACAATCATGCAGTCTAGGCGAAAGCTGAGCCCTGGGCTTAGAGGCAGGAAGTCCTTATCTTCATGAGTTCAAATCCACTCTCAGACTAGTACTCACTGTGTGACCCTGGGCAAGTCATTTCACCCTCTTTGCCTCAGTTTCCTCATCTGTAGAAGGCACTGGAGAAGGAAATGCAAAGCACTCTAGTATCTCTGCTGAGAAAATCCCAAATGGGGTCATGGAGAGTCTGACATGACTGAAAAATGACCCAACAGCAAAGGAGAAGAGTCTAAGCAGAGAAAAGGGGCACAGAGTGTAGGCGTGTTACATAGTTGGAACAGACAGGAAACTAAAGCAGTTCATAAAATTCTCTAGTTCTCACCATACAGGATTTCTAGGGATTATTTCTGTCCAACTAGCCAGCCCCCCATTGACGTACTGATTTTTGTATCCAGAGAAAAGCAGCACAAGGCAGGTTTTCCAAGTATGATCCGGGGACCCTGGGAGACCCTGGAGACCCTATCTGTGCACTCCAAACCACTTTCACAATAATAACAAGATGTCTCCACTTCTAATACTGTAAATATCATGAGATATGATTCACATAAACACCAGTTCTCTGGGGACACATTCTGGTCCAGTGGAAAGCAGAAGAATTCTGATTCGGCGGCCAGAGGCTGCAGTCTCAGCTCCATCCCTTACGCCAATCTGTGTCTGTGATGTTTCTGCCCATGGGTGCCCACACATTGTTCCTCTAGACAGAGGCTCCTTAAGGTCTGCGAGTGTTCCAAATTTATCTCAGTACCCCCAATACTGTACATGACTCATGGTAGGGGCTTACTTAACAAATGCGTTTTGGCTTAGCGACTATGGAAGTTTCTTCCTCTGCTCCACTAGATTAAATATCCTCAGAGGCCCTTCTCCCTTTTGTATGACCAGGCGACTTCAGAAGGGCCATTTCCCATCCTCTGGTACAGACATGCCCAGGAGAAATGGCTAGGCTGCTCGGCTACAGCAGCCAGTTTCAGCCCACCTCCTTGCTGCCTCCCAAGAGGATGTGCCAATAGTCCTGTCTATTGTCCCTCTCACCATCCCACAGACTGCCCATCCCCGCAACGAGTATGGACTCCTTCCTTAGGATATAACCTCCTTCGGGGTAGTAGCTGCCTGGCTGGTTTGTATTTGAATGAAGGGCCCATAAGGTAAAAGAATCTAAACAATCTTTTTGCTTTACTGGCGTTCCCATTTCTCAAGGGAACACCTACATAAATTCTGTGGCTGCCTAGGTGGAGGGCAGCAGTTCTATGAACACACAGTTTCTCCAGGCTCTGGAACCCCCAGCAGAGGTGGCTGGGTACAAATCTACCCCCCAAACAATGCATAAATAAAACCATGGCTCCCCTAAGAGCTTTGGGAACATCTAACGGGACAAGCCTCGCAACCCAGGTCTTGGATGGGGCAGAGCTCTGTCTCTAATCCTGGATGCTGGGAGAGTTCTGAGAACTATGCCCCCAAGAGGCCACTTAAAACTACTCATGGGATGTCTGTTGAATAAAGTGACAATGCCATCATGGAAAAAACAACACAAGGAATTCACCCAAAGACATCCTAAGATAAATAAACACTGACCAAAGCCTAACGCCGTTCCGGGATAAAATAAGGGCCTGGTGGCCATCTCAAAGCCCCAGCTGTCTCCAGATGAGCTCATACAGAACAGGACTTGCTGGTGACCAGCGACATCCTGTCATGAAGAAAACTAACAGCTCTTCTGAGGGAAGTTTTTTCCCCTCTGTGTCTCCCAACGATCACGATCACGATCACGTCTACATCTGAGCTCACATCAGGACAGAAAAGATGGAGAGATCCAGAGGTCTCCAGGACCATGCCAATGGCACGCAAGTGCTAGAAGGGCCTTCCCAGAGCCATGGGTGAAAGACTGCATCTCCCCTGGGAGGACCAGCCCAGCGGTCCCTGAGCAAGTTCACCTGCAGAAGCCTTGCCATTAAGAATGAACTTTACATGGGGCAGCAAGCTGGCACAGAGAACAGAGCATCAGCCCTGGAGTCAAGAGGACCAGAGTTCAAGTCTGGCCTCAGACACCTGACACACTTACTAGCTGTGCAACTTTGAGCAAGTCACTTAACCCCAGCTGCCTTGCCCTCCTTCCTCAAAAAATTAAACAACGACAAATGAATGAACTTTACAAACATGGCTCCCTGGACCTGGCTGTAGCTTAAAGTGTGTCCAGGGCACACGAACAAGAAATCGAGGTCCCGAAAACAATAAATCAATCACAATGCTCCGCACTGAGCACCTGCTCTCATTAGGCAGAGAGAAACACGCTGCTTCTCTTCAGTCTCAAGCTTAGGCCCTTCCTCCGCCTCCTCCTTCCCTTCTTCCTTCCTTTCCCCCTTCCACAAACATTTTATTTAGGAGCTGACTAAGGCACGGGGGACACACACACAAAAAACGATGCCCTCAAAAAGTTTGCATTCTTGGAGGACAATGAACGCACAGACATGTGAAAACAAAGTACTGGCAACGTGCTTGGGACTGTGGCCGCTGGGGAGATCAGGAAGGGGCTCCAGGTAGAGGCGAGCTCTGGGCCTTGAGGAGCAAAAGGAGCAGTAAGGAGCTGGGGGAGGCCTGAAACATGGGTGATGGACGATTCCAGGTAGGGAAAGGCCTGAGCTGGCTTGAGTATTTGCACTCATCACCAAGAAAGAGCAGACTAAAAGACCCCTGCTGGAAAACCCTACCTTCTCCCCCAATAAAAAAATAAAATAAAGCGGAGAAAAGCCTCCTGGACTGCTGTTTGTGCATCTCAGACAGAGAAAACCAGGGTGATCCTTAGCCATCCTAAGCCTCTAAGAACACTCAGGGCAGAGGGTAAAGCCCAGCCATGCGGGGAAGCAGCCTCTATCTAGTCAAGGACACTGAAGACAGTCCTTATAGCAGCAGTGAGAGGAATCAAAGACAGAGCTCATTAACGCGCTGGGAAGACGATGGGCCTTCCGCTCCCCACTTCCTGAGCTTCACTCCACCTGAGACTGCCCAGAGAATGATCTATATAGCTGGGGGCTGAGATGCCAAACAAGCCCCCTTTACAGCCTTCTGCTGGGGACGTCACTGCACTGGAAACACTGGATGTCTTCGAGACGAGAGCTAGGATCTACAACTATTTCAGAAAAAAAACTAATTTTTGATATCATGATCTATTACTTTGAGGACTCGGAAGTAAGAAAGATCTGGGTCCCCATCGTGCTGCTGACAACAAACAGCTGCATGGGCCTCTGACAGCCCTGCCTCCCAGGGAGCCGTGAGGATCAAAACACATACACATACCTAAATACACATGTACGTGTGTGTGTAGACACACACGCATACATATATCCATGCTTATATACTTGATTTTGCAATCTGAAAGTGCTGTACAAATGTGCAATTTTAAAATCTCAGTGGATTATTGTGAATATCAAATGAAACAATGTATGTCAAGGGTTCTACAAGCCTTAAAGGGTAATAGGAATGTCACTAATTTTCATTGATCCTTGTTAAGCTTATGCCCCACTGAGCCATTGAAAAGCCCTTCCCCAGCACAGGCAAGGGACCGGGTGCTGTGCCAAGGCTGTGCCAAGCACTGAAGACAGAAGCACAAAAGGGAAACATCCCCTGCTTGCTACAGACTCAGATGTGGACAGAATATCATTATTGCTACTATTACCATCTGGTATTTCTCATCAAAGGGCGGCTGGGGATCGGGCACCGGGTCTGGAGTCAGGGAAGCCCGAGTTCAAATCTGGCCTCAGACACTTCCTAGCTGTGTGACCCTGGGCAAGTCACTTCACCCTATTTGCCTCAGTTTCCTCATCTGTCAAATGAGCTGAAGAAGGAAATGGCAAACCTCTCTGGTATCATTGCCAAGAAAACCCCAAATGGGGTCACAGTCAGACATGACTGAAATGACTGAACAACATTTCTCATCATCGTCATTGTGGTGCTTATGAATTCCTGCCACTTTTACATTCCAACAAACCTAAGGAGAAAACATGGCTGACAAGCTAGTGCACCAGAATAATCCAGTCGATCCTAGCGCCATAAACTCTGGCTCCCTTGTGGAGAGACATGACCTCTCCCCTGGTCACGGAGTCATCACACAAGACACGTTGTAAAAGGACCAGAAAAAGGGAGGTCTCAAAGCCCAGGCACCACAAGGCCCAGAAAATAGATCTGAACTTCGCCATCTAAGCTCTAGAAGCATCACCATTACGAAGCTTGGCTACCTTGGCAGTTCCCAATGGTATTTAAAGAAAGAGGAAAAGGAGTAGTCTTACAGAGTCTAAAACATAGAAACTAAATCTCTTCACAATAGTAACTGTGGCCTGGAGTCAAGATATGAGAAGGATCCTGCCCCTACTTCTCTGCCGAGGTGGGGGACTATGGGTTCAGAACAGTGCATATCATGTCAAACCTTTTCAACATATTGGAAAGTTTTGTTAACATTTTCCCCCTCCTCATCTCTTCATCACAAAGGAGGGCTCTTCACAAGGGATATATTGGGAAATATAAGTGATATTTTTTTAAAAACCGCAATAAAAATTTATTTCAAGAAGGAAACTGACGATTTCTGGCATGTTAATCGTAGCAGATGGCATATTAATTTTTTAGAATGCTTGAAATATTTTTTCTTGACACAGCTAGAAGATAATTTCAAAATTATTGGATCACTACAGAACAAAGAGAGAAGAGATGGCTTGGAGGACGTGTGAAAGTTGGCTATGGGTGTTTGAATGACTGTCACACGGAAGAAAGATTCAACTTTCTTGGCTTGGCCCCTAAAGGCAAAGCAGGAGACTCAGGGTGGGACTAGGGATGAGGCCAATTTAGTTTTGATTCAAGAAAAGCTCTCTTAAAATATGAGCTGGAATTCCAAGTAGAATGGGCTACCTCCCTTGAAGATTTCCAGCAAGCACTGGCTTACCACCAGGATGGCATGTCTTGGGTTCAAATTCAGCTGATGGCCTCAGAGATACCTTCCCGACTCTTAGATTCTGTGATCAACATTCAGGGCAAGAAAGAAATCAGTTCTTAAATATCGATTGTAGCCTCCTTCCCACCCAGCTTGCCATGGCTCTATGATAGGAGCTGAGTCAGGGAAAAGTCATCCTGAATCTGTGAAAGAGCAAGGGCTCAATCAGACCCCAGCCAAATGAGAGCAACCCAGGTCTTCCTAACTCCACATACAATAGACCACACTCCAGTCACGCAGGCAAGAGTCTCCTTCCTCCCTCACTTTCATGCCATATCTTGTATCACGCTTATCTACATTGGTGTTTTACTGCCTGAGAGTCACACACATTCCACATTTAATTAGCTTCTACAAGCACAACATGCCTCACCTCAGCTCTCTTCTCTCTGCTAACAAGGTCACCACCCTAGTTCAAACCCTTAACATCACTGGCCTAGACTATTGCAACAGCCTGCAGTCTCTTCCCTTCTCCAATTTCCTGTCCACAGTTGTTGCCAACATGATATTCTGAAAGCATGGGTCAGATCATGGCCCTCCCTGCTCAGCAAACTTCAGTGGTTCCCCTTAGGCTCACATGCAGCGCTCCCTCACCCTAACCCTTCAGCCTCATTCCATATTACTTCCCCACCTTCCTACCAAATTGGCCAATTGGCTATTTTCAGCCCTTGACAGGATACCTCCTCCCACTTATGTGAATTCCCTATCTTCAAAAGCTTGAAAGGTGCTTTTTATATAGAGGGTAACTTGTCTGCTTGTTTTTTAAGTATTTTGAATTGAATAATAATAGAAATAATGAGCTCAATGGCAAAAAAATAAGGACCCATATATACACAATAATTATAGGAGCACTTTTTGCAGTAGTAAAGAGGTAGAAACAAAGTAGCTGCCCATTGGGGAGTGGCCAAATTGTGGCACTTGAAGAGAATGTAAGGGAACATGGAAAAGCTGAAAGGAATGATGAAAATGAGGAAGACATGAAAACAAATTTGGAAACTTACAAGAACCACTAAGCTGTAAAGCGAAATAAGCAAAACCAAGAAAGTGTATAGAAGGACTTGCAACAATGTAAGTGAGAACACTAGAACAAAGCAAGGAAAATGGAACGTTGTGAATTCCACATGACCAGCTGCGAACCCAAGAGGAGATGAGAAGGTGGCTCTTCCTTTGCTCCTTCTGGAAAAGATGCGGGACTATGGGTACGTGTGTCATGATACAGATATCAGATTGGGGGGGAAGGGGAGGCTCGATTTATTAAACTGCCCTGTTTAAAAGAGAGCTCATATCAGGAAATGTAGGTAATATGAAGACAAGAGAGATGCATATGCAGACTCAGAAGTCTTGATCTAGATCTAAGCTCTAAACGCAGAATGAAGTACGTATTTTCAGAGGTAGCCAGCAGGATGTGAAGATTTATCTAGGTTAACCGTACCTCTGGGTTACAAGGAGTGTTTGGGGGAAGAGAAGGGAAGAAGAAATTGGAAAAGGTCAGAGATAAAAAAAAAAATAAGCATCAATAAAACATTTTAAAAGGAGAAAAAAAATGGCTCCAAGAAAAAGATCTCCTTGAAGACCTTATTTCATCTGGGCATAGAGTAGACTTTTATTAACTGGTTACTGAATGAAACGATCAATCCACAGACAATTGGGAAATGCTTCCTATGTGCTGGGAAGTATACTAGGCACTGGGGATATGAAGACAACAGAGTAAAAAGGATATGGGGTTCTTTGTGTAAGCTTGGGCAAGTCACTGAAACTCCCTCAGCCTCAGTTTCCTCACCTGTAAAGTGAGAGGGTCAGACTCTATGACCTCTGATATCCTTACCAGCTCTAAATCTAAGAACCTATGAGCCTATGATTGAACCTACAGTCTCCTGTGGAGGAATAAAACACACACGAGGGTGACCCTGAAGCATATATTAAGTAGGAGGTCATTTTAAGAAGGGGAAAGTATAAATTCCTGGGGGTGATCAAAGTGGGCTTCCTTTTCTGTAGGTGGTGTCACCTGAGCTGTGCCTTGGAGGAAGCCAAACATGATTACCAGTCTAAGAATTTTCCATGCAAAAAAATCTCCAAATGAAATTATTTGGGGGGAAAAAACCAATCTGGCCAAATAATTACTGTGTGCTTTCTTTTGACATTAGAGCTGCACACGCTCCAAAACATCCTGGGATTTCACCTGCCTCAAGGTCAGAATTAGCAATGGGCATTGTTGGGTTCATCCAATCAGATGACACCCTCACTCCAGGGAACATCAGACTAGCCCTCCAATGGAGCCCCTTGGTTAAACAACACATACTCAAGGTCACAGGGATTCCATATGGGGCTAAGCCCAGAGATAATAAAGAATGATGGCTTTCCAAATAGATGGCTTCACTGCTGGCAGGAGCCAGCTTGCAACTCACCTCCCCTATCTCACCTGATCTCACTTCACTCCACATCCATTCTCCTGCAAACCTGCCCCATCCTCTGTCACCCCCAAGCAAAATGACTTATCCCATCCCCACCTGGGCAGATGTGGCCTTTGGTGACACTGGCCGAGGCAGTTTCCAGATCCTTGCAAAGCAGATGCTTTTGCCCAATGGCTGCTGGCTTTCTCACTGCACAAGCACACCTTCTATCTAAGCCTGTTTGGGGAAAGAGTACAGTGCCAAAAAGGAGAGGAAGCATGTATGCCTTAGGTTGATGGTGGCCTTCCAAGTCAGGAAGATCAAGGTCATTCATCTGGTAACCTCCCGCATGCTTGATCCTCTTTCTGGAAAGAAACCCATAGCTTCTAAGCTGGGAGGGAAAGCCTCATGACACGGTATCTCCTTATCAGAAGTGGTCACCAAGTAGTCACTTGCTTAAAACAACTTTTTTTACTTACAAACAACTGCCCAGATTAGGCAGCCCAAAGGTAAACACTGCAGGATGGTGGGGTTTGTCCCAGGTCCCAGACTCAAGAACTATCTTAGCAAACCTAAATATTTTGCATAAAAGACAAAGCACAAACTCATTTGGCATACTTCTGAGGAGGACACAGGGAGGGCTCTATGCTACCTCAGTTTACCTTTTGGAAGGCTCCACCTCAGGATATTTGGGACCACCTCCCACCACGCCATCAAACACAAAGGTGTATTTCGGACAATATTTTAAATTTTACAGGAATTCTTCCCCTCATTCAGATGACAAGGGTAACTCTGGATTTGGCAGGCAGAGAGGTTTCCATTCAGCAGAGTAATGTTTATAGCCACCAAGGGGGAAAAGTCCAAACAGTGTTAGAAAAGGCAGAATTGAGAGGGACATAAATGGGAAGAAAAGCTTTTAAAAATATAAACAAATTCAGTTTCCATTAGGAATGACATGCATCCCAAATTCCATTCCTCCACTTAACATGCATTTGAAAATGAAGCGGTAGAAGAATTTAATTCAGTTACTATTTCCCAAGTGTCTGCAATCCACAGGGTCCTCAGGACAGGTTGGGGGGCATGTAAATTGGATCATCTAATTTGGGGGCAGGAAAGAATCGTAGGATCACAGAGTTAAAGCTACAAGCAACTTCAGAGGCCAAGTCAGAGAATTGAGATTAAGTGAATTGCTGGAGATCCCTGAGCCCAATGCCCACATTTCAAAGATGAACAGACTGAGGCCCAGAGAGGGAACACAGCTTGACTCAGGTCACTCCAAAGTCAGCCCGAGTCTATAACATGAGGCTGAATTAAAAGCCATCCTGGGACTCATGATCTGGGACTATCCATAGGAAGTCTGAGGCCATTTTTAAGCATTCTAAATGAACAACTTAGGGATGTAGTTACTGACAAAATTGTTTCAGTTTTGAAAATACAAGGGTCACCCATGCTGGGAGTGGGGGAAAGCACAAAATGCTTCTGGCACTTCTTCCCCTTCCCCGGCTCTGGGAAATCTCCATTTCAAATACAAATCAAAAAATCGGTCTTTACTATGAGAAGAGATGGAGAATGTCTCAGCCATACTGATGGCTCTGGGTTCCACCTAGTCATAGAGGGCAGTTTGCTGAAAGACTTCCACAAGGAGAGTAAAAAGAAGAGATTTCCTATCATAGGAAGGACCAGGAATGGTCTATGACCAGTCTAGAAGCTGGAGAAGGGGAAAGATCCCACAATACTGCTTCGGTCTAGGGGTTCTGGGAACCCTGAAATTCAAGGGCAAAAGGTGCGAGTCTGCCTTGGAATAATTTGACTCAAGCCTTCTTTCAGTCAGAGACAAGGTGTATTTATTGCATCACCAAGAGAAGTGGGTGGATTTTAAGAATCTGAGCAATTTAATGGGGGTAAGATGGATCTTTTATACAGAAAGACTGTGGGAAGATCTGGATGTGGCCAATAGTCTGGAGTGACCTGGAGGTAACAGAGAAGGGGTCTAGAGGGGATGGAGCATGGGAAATAGCCTGGGACGGTCTGGAAGTAATAGACAATGAAGGACTGGGCTGGATAACTGAGTACTGAAGGTTGGGCTATGTCAGAAGAAAGGAAGAATGAAGTGTTGAGACGTGCACAAGGAAAGGACAGTTGGAAGAATTATTGACTGGGATGGGCAATGCCTCAGGGACTTGGCTCAAGGGCTTTGGGGTCCGGGTCCCAAAGACATAGTCTTTCCCTTTAGGGTCTAGCATGAATCCCATCCCCATCATTACCAGCTCAGCCTCTGGGTCATCACTGGGAGGGTCTGGATGCAATGATCTACTCTAAGCCTACTAATTTTATAGAAGATGATGCTGAGGTCCAGAGAGGTTCAACATGACTTAACACAGGATGATGGTCTGTATAAAAGCCATTAAATCCAACCCACTTATTTTACAGAGGGAGGGGAGAAAACTGTCCCCCAGGAAGACTGATGACTTGTCCAAGCTGACAAGAGTTAGTAGGTGGTACAGATGGGATTTGACACAGATTCTCTGACTGGAGCAATATTCTTTCAAATCACAGTATGGAAGACCAAGAGCAAGAAGGGACCTGAGTGATTATGTGTCGTATGCTCTCATTTTACAGATGAGGAAAACTGAGGGCCAGTGGTTCTCTGGTTTGGCACTATTCAGGGTCCTAGAGTTGGTTACTAGTCAGTCTACTCCAAGAAGTGTTGGAAAAAGTGACCAGAATGTAGGAGATGGGAGGGAAAGGGAAGGAGAAATGTGTAAGGCGCATCAATTTTTAAAACTCATTAACTGAATCCTGCCTTGACACTGATCTCCAAGGGTTATTGAAGGAAACTAGAATTGGGGGGGAGGAGAGAAGTCTCCTGAATGTGCTTTTTTGCCTGACTCTGATGCCCCTCAAGGATGCCACGCTGACCCACCCCAGAAGCCAGCTCTTCTGCTGGCCACCTACCAGAATCTCCCCTCTGGGCACACAGACACACCTCACACAGGGAGATGCTGTCCACAGTCCTTTCCCATCTGGTTCCTATCCTACACAAGGAACTATTTTTAAGCAGCATTTATTAGTTGTCAAACAGAGGAAGAAACAGTGTAAATACAGCAAATTACCAAGTCCTGGGAAGGGTGGCAGGCAAGGCAAAGCCCCACCCAGCCTGAGGATCCTGCCCTAAGGCACTAGGTTCAAGGGCCCCCAAGTCACTCACTGCCCACACTGGAAGGTTTCCTCCTCCCTCCTGATCCCCATCACCACAACAGTCACTGGTAGGGATGGCAGCTGTGAATGCTTAATATATCCTTGTTGGATGAATGGATGAGCCAACACTGGACCCTTTCAGGACTAGGTTTCCAATGAATGAACACCCAGATGAGTGAATGTCACCCATACTGGTCCCCAAAGATTGGCAGCTCAGAGAGGAAGAAATGCTCCATATTGACCAGAAACAGCCTCTTTGAGAGCTGCCAAAACCTAGGTTCCCAGGAGCTTTTTAATTTTCTCTCCCTTGGAACTGCCCTTATGTGAAAAAGTCTTGTTGCAAATAAATGGAAATAATTCACAAATTCAAGATTGGCTAATACTTTGGGATCTCTTCTGTTTTAAACCAAAGGAACAAACCCCCCCAAATATCTTGAATGTTAATTTTTTTAAAAATCTCTTGATGAGGTCATAAAATACACCAACACAGAATGGGTGAACAAAATGTGCTCCTAGCCCAGGAATAGCTTATAAGCCCCATGTATTTTCTGATAAGCTGCTGATTTTCAAGATCCACTGTGATACAAGGCTAGGTGGCTACGGCTAGACATTTAAAGGCCAATCCCACTGATCTTTCCAGGATCTCTGGCCGACTGGCCACACAAAACAATCCCTATCCAGCCTCTAAGCCTTTGCAGAGATCATTCTCCCAAGTCTCGATGGCTGGTGTGCCTTCTCCATCTCAAAGGCTTAGTATCTCAATCTTCCATAAAATCACCACTCAAAACTGGCTCCCTTCCTGACCATGTCTTTACTTCTTTCTCTTGAAATTATTTTGCTTCCACCAACCAATAATTAAATATTTTACCAAGTGCCACCTAATTCTGAATAATATATTTATCCACGAACTCATTGTTTTTGACAGAAGAATGTTAGGTGCTGGGGGACAAGTTTCTTTCTTCTTTTTTTTTCCTTAGTCATCCCAGCACATGGCACAGCACCAGATACACAGTAGGTCTTTCTTTAATAAATACTTATTGACTTGAATGTGAATACCATAAAGGCCCAGGGATTCTGAAAAGGCCAGGCAAGCTGGTCCAGCATCTGAGGTGCCTTCGAACTACAAAATTCTATGACTCTGTTCATCTCTCCTCCAAAGGCTGAGAAATCCACCAAACAAGGCATATCTGCTCCAAAGATCTTTTGTTTTCACGGGAGCCATAAATGGGCAAATACACAATCGACCAACAGAAATATGACTTTAACACATTCTAAAAATCCACAAAACCTAAGATTTTGGGTGACTCACGCCAGCCATATAAAGAAGAATTCTAATGTTGAACGTGAGTTTGATCTCTAAATGTGAAAGGAAAAAAGGGTGGGGGAGGCCCATTCTAGGCATCTGGGACGCCCTCTGATACCAGGACATTAATCCCTCCTCTTTTCTCTCATTCAGTGACCTTAATACCTCCTCAGTTCTGTGTAATCTGGATATATTAACTCAGCTGCTGTCCCCTTCAGCTCCTACCCAGAGCTGGCCCAATACACAAGAGATTTCCTTCTTTATTCCCCTCCCCCACCTGGTCTACTTGGTGACTTCACTCCAGAGAATGAGCGTTTCTTTGTGCATTGGGCTTTCATCAAGGAAACATCTAATAAGACAGCTGTGGTCCCTATACAAATTGTTACCACTGTTTGTTTGTTTGTTTAACAGCAATTTCAAAGCATGTCCCATCATAGGAGAAAGATATCTTCAGTCAGCACCAAAAGCACACACCAAGGCCCACACTCAAGTACCCAGAGGGGAAGAGGCAAGCAGAATGCAGGGCAGGCCATTCCCCAAGGGGTGACCTCAGGCAAATCACCTACCGCAGCCCATGGAGTCTCAGACCACATCTAGAAAATGGGGTGGGGATTCAGATCAAGCCTCCAACACGTACTAGCAGGGGGCCTATCAACTAATCCCTAAAGAGCTCAGAACAATAAAACAAGGTTAGATTGATGACCTCTGACCTTCCTTCTGTATCTAAATCAGGGGTCCTAAACCTGGGGTCCAAGAGCTTGACTAAAACACACACACACACACACACACACACACACCCAGACACACTTGCAACATGACTAAGGTTTTTTATTGATCCTCAGTATTTTTTTAAATGCATTTAAAAATATGCTTATGAGAAGGGCCCCATCAGCTTCTCCACATGGCCAGGGGGTGGGGTGGGGTGTGGTGGGTGGGGCACGAGGATTAAAAACTCCAGTTTAAATCAATGAGCCAACGAAACGCAAACTCCCAGAATTCTTCCTTCTCTCATAAATGGAAGTTCCTGCAGAGTAAGGGTTGGGCTGTTTCCTTCTTTCTGTGGATATCCCCAGTGTCCCCATAGTAGGTGCTTCCTAAATTTGTGTTCTTTCATTTAAGTTTCACAGAGAAATATCCAACAGACACAAAGAAGCAGAGAAAAAAGCCCTGCCTCCTACCACTGGCATAACATGGGATCTGGGATCGTGGCTTCCCAAGAACAGCTTTCCAAAAGGACCCCACCAGAGACTGTTCTGTTAGTGACTCACACAGCAGAGCCGAGACAACTCTCCTTCCTGGGCCCATTGGCAGGGACCTAGGAGGACACTGGCTTGTGCTCTGAGAACAGGGACTCTGCAGGAGCAAGCCCATCTCCAGGATTCTTTCATCCCTAGGCACAGGACACCCAGTCAACGTCTCCCAAAGAACGATGAGATGTAGAGATCTAGACACATACACATGTATGTATGTGCATGTGTGCATACGGTCATGTAGATACATATGAATGGTGCTCTACCCAGGAAGAATATTTTCTTTCTTTTTAATTTGGTGAAGACTTATAGGAGTCATTCTAACACTAAGAGAAGTATAGAACACCCCAAATACAGAATGTGAGGAATGTTCGTGTTGGGTTCTCACACACACACACACACACACACACGCCTCCCTCTAGAAAAACTGCTAGTGCTATCTCTAGGGTAACCAAAGAATTCTGTGTCCTTCAGAATCATCACCTCTCTGTTTTGTCCATGGAGAGGAAAGGAGAGACAAAGAGGGACAGATCGAGAAGAGGGAGGCAGGAAATAGGGGAGGGGAGGGGAGGGCGGGGAAGAGAGAAGGGAGAGGGAGGGAGAAGGGGACAGGAGAGAGAGAGGGAAAGGGAGAGGGAAATTGTAAATTTTCTCGTTGGGAAAAGAAAGCTATCACTGAGTTATGGACACTAAATAGGAATCATTTTTTGGCTCCAACCACTGGGTTCCTGGAAAGCTGGGGCACACTGCCTATAAAGGCTACATTACTTTGAAAAAGTACCCCCAGAGCTGGCTTCTTAAGACATCACTGGGCCTGTTGGGCTCTGAAGAACTCTTCCCTGGCATCTTTATGTAACACCCAAGCTGGAGGAGAGGATCTATCCATCCGATCACAATAGATCTCCTACTAAAAGGGTCCTAGGGCCATTATCAGGGCACAGGTAGGACCATCAGGGCTCCTAGAATTCCCACTCTCCTTAGGGGGCCTAGGGAGGTGAAATTATAGCATCATGGGACTGATCTATAAAAGGGGCCATTGCTTCCTTCTACAATTGAGGCTACTGACGCCCAAAGAAGGGTCACATGATTAAGAACTGGGAAGGTGCTTAGTTTAGTGCCCAAGTGAATAGATGAGGACCAGAGATAGAAGTCACAGAATCACAGCATGAAGATCTGGAATTGATCTCAAAAGTCACCCACCTCTGACCTTCACTGGACAGATGAGGAAACCCAGGCCCAAGGCCCTGAAGAGACCTAGGACTTCCATCAGGAGCTGGACCTCTATCGGGGAGGTGCACTTCGCCCTGGCTGCAGCACCTACATTCCAACCTGGCTCTGCCGCTTGATAGCTGTGGGACCCTGGACAAGTCACTGGCCTTCTTCTGGCCTCCTCTGCAAAATGACATTCCATATGGGAATAGCAAATGATAGAATACAATGTCTCTCTCTCTCTCTCTCTCTCTCTCTCTCTCTCTAAAGGCACATTCACAGAATCCAATATCTTTCTATGCAGAATTTTCCAAAAGTCTTTAATAGCTTAAAACTCCATCAAGATTTTCAGGGCTTGTATATGCATAAATATTCATAGGACTCAAATTTTCCATCCTTCTCTTCCACTCCCTCTCTCCCTCCTTTGTACCCCAAAAAACAAATACACATTCATGATCTGATTCATAAAACTTTCAAATTACGCTAAAAAAAAATGTGACAATATTGCTTACTGGTTAGGGGGGCCCTGAGGAAATCGTCAGAGAAAGGGAGGCAGGGTGGTGCACTGGCTGGAGAGTTAGAATTGGAATTTTAAAGACTTCCACTCCCTTCTCTGAGTCTGTTTCCTCCTGACAGTGATAACACCTCTCAATAGGCCACTGCAAGGTTCAAGTGTGATAATATATATGTATATATAGTTACATATATACTAAATATACATACATATATTATATATGTATATGTGTGTGTGTGCGTGTATAATAAAATCCTTTGAAAGCCTTTGAGCGCTTGGGAAATGTCAGCAATTACTCCTTAAAGCACATTTGGAATTGGATAGGCAACTTTGGGATGCCCCTTACTCCCTGTGTGACCCTGAGCAGGTCACTTCATAGGTTCCTGGGATTAAGACCTGGAGGGGATCTTCAGGTTGAGCCAGTCCCGATTAGCTAGAAATAACTAAAGTCCATGGGGGTGATATATTCACCCAAGGACCCTAAAGGGGCAGAGTCAAAATTGAAACACAGGTCCATTTGACTCCAAATGCCTTTCAGTGCTCTGTCTTCTCTGCTACCATGGCCCCTTAGAGCCTCAGTTACCTCATCTGCAAAATGCAGATAACAATCCATACATGCCCTCCTCCCCAGGTTGGCACGAGGAAAACATCACTAGAAGGCCTGTGGTCAATAGGTTCAATCCGACAAGCCTTTACTAAGCTCCTACTGTGTGCCAAGCCCCACGCTGGGTACTAGGACCAAACACTAAAACAAAACTATTCCCAGGGAAGATGAAGATAACACGACGATGATGACTGTTCAACAGAGTAAATTTAAGAAACCACATCTTTTGTTCTGAATTAGCATCTAGCTCAACAATCTTTTTTTTAATTAAGCAAACAGCAAACCTCTGCCTCATAGAGGATACTGATTTCAAACCTACACATCAAGTTATTCAATGAGCCTAAGTGAATTACCTTAATAACAGCTGCTAGAATTTGGCGTTGAACACAGTAGGTCCATAATAAGGGTCTGGTCTGCGGTAAGTAGAGGCCCCATAAAACATCTGTTAACTAATAATTTATCCCCCATCACTAGGCTCAGAGAACATGCTGTAGCAATGAGAAAGCTATTTTTCTACCATGAGAAAGGAAGGAAGGAAGGTCAATTTTTTGTCTTGCTGGGATCCTATTACAATTCATCTTTAATTTCTTGGAAATTTAATGCATTTACTAAAAGCTAAAAAGTCAGATCTTAAAATAGCCCACAAAGATCAAGATTTGACTTTGCAAGGGCCAAGAAATACAGAGTGTTGGCATCCTTCCTTACCACATACCACTTCTACACTTCAGACAAAAGATCTAACATTCATATGTCAGGGTATTATTACACAGGCCTACAATGGGAGAATGGACAGTAGATTCGTTACAAACTTTATACCAGAAAAACTAGTCCAAAATCCCAATACATTCTATGTGAAACCTCTCCAAAAACTCAATGTTATGGGTTTGTATGAGGGAAGGGAGGGATCACTAGAGTCTCAGACACAGAGAGGCTGTCATAGCCAACTTAAAAGCTGCAGAGATAGGGTGATTGGTGCCCTGAGGAGTGAATCAACCTTGGAGGAAGGTTGCCTGCATTTTACAGATGAAGACCTGAGGCCCAGAAGTGTGAAATGACTTGGTCAAGGTCACTCAGGAAATGAACACCCAAGGCAAGATTTGAGCCCAGGGTGAAGACCAACGGATGAAGTATTCCAGACTCCCAACTGCCCTGGGCCTCAGTTTCCTGATCAGAAAAACAAGAGAGTTGGACTAGACAGTCTCTAAGCCCTTCCAATTCTGGAGCTCTGGCCTCAGATCTTTCTGACTATAGACAGATGTTCCAAAGGAATGAAAGCTGAGAACCCAGAACATTCCAAGCATTTCAGTGGAAGAAAAAGCCCTGAATCCTGAAAAAATCCTTGACTGCTCAGTTGTAATTATGGAAGCTTCATAACAAAGCTAGGCCCCAGCTTCTGGCTGGATTTTCTCTAATTGCCCCAGACCTTTGTCTTACTTTATTAATATTCAGTGCTGTTCAGTCATTCAGACTATGCCTGTAAGGCCCCAGACTAAAGCAATTCCTGGCTGCATTGTATCAGATCTGAAAACCACAAAACCCTCATCAAAACCATCACGGGGGTTACCTGAAGCCCTGGGTTGGAGGGAGGAAGGGAGGAATTCCACCACTGGACCCAACCAGCTGATCAATACCTCTCCCCCAAGGAGGGAGGCCCAAGCACCTAGAGCTTTTAACTTGCTGCAACAGGTCCCACTCAGCCGCCCTGGGACGTTTTTTATTCTAAGGAACTGTCTGGGCTTTACTTTGCTTACCTCTTTGAAAGGCACTTGTCTAGAGACTGAGCAGTTAATCATTGTTTTCTTGTTAGGTCTATGATTACCAAGATGCAAGAGACCGATTAAAGAGGGCTGGAACCAGGACTCGGTGGTTGGATTCTCATCAGGATGAGTGTAAAGGATGGAGCTTGGTGCAAATTAATTGTTTTGGAAAAACAAAGCAGCCATTTCTGGGGTGACTGCACTAATGCAAAATACAACTGGTAGGTTTTGTGTTTTTTCCTTCAACAAGGGGGAGAAAGCTAGTTAGAATGCAGACACCTGGCCTTGTCCTCCTTGCCAGTGCTTATATATAAAGTGCCTTCAAAACTTGCCTGTCATCAGCCTTTGCAACCCTACTGCATAATACTAACGCCTTTGGCTGATTCTTCCATCCGGCCAAACTTAGTGCAGCTCACACACAGCACTCCTTCCTCTATCTCTGAACGTTTGCACTGGCTCTTCTCCACACCTAGAATGCACTCTCACCTCACTTCCACCTCTCTGACTCCCTACAGCTCAAGCACCCTCTTCTATAGGAAGCCTCTCCTGGCATCTCTCTGGAGATCCTCAACTAAAGTATAAGCTCTTGGGGGGCAGGAACAATTTATTTTTTGTTTCTGCATGCCCAGAACCTGACACAAAGTAGCCCCATAAGAAATGCTAGCAGACAGGTTCATATAGTATCAGTCTGTCAGTCAATAAGCATTTATTAATCACCGACTGTGCGCTAAATGCCACAGATATAAAAAGAGGGAGAAGACAGTTCCTGCCCTCCAGGAACTCACAATCTAATGGGGAGACAACAAGGAAACAAATAGGAACAGACAAGCTCTATACAGGAAAAATTAGCAAGAATTAAGAGAGGGAGGGCACTAGAGTTAAGAGGCATTGGGCAAGGCTTCCTGCAGAAGATGGGATTTCAGTTGGGAGCCAGTAGGCTGAGATAAAGGACAGCATTCCAGGCCTGGGGGACAGCCAGAGAAAATGCCCAGAGCTCCGAGCTGGAGGGGCTTCTTTACAGAACAGCCAAGAAGCCAGAATTGAAGAGGTTGTGTTAGGGAGTAAGGTGTAAGAAGATTGGAAGGGTAAAAGGGGACCAGGTTATCATGAGCCAGATTAAGACGCAAAGAAATCTAGAAAAAGGTCAACTCTAAGCCTGGAAACTCTTCACTCTGCCTCAGTCAAGTCCAACTCCCCTCCTTTTACAGATGAGGAAACAGAGGCATAGATAGCTTAACCTATTTAGCCAAGGTCACACAGAGACTAAAATGGCAAAGGTGGGATTAGAACCCAGGGTCTCCTGACTCCAAATCCAGAATGTTATCGGCTACTCCAGGCTGCCTCTCCTGTTCTCAGGTTTTTCTCATATACAAATAAATGAGGCAGATGGCTGGCTATAAAAGGAAGCTCCAGGAGCAGCACCATGAAACCAGACCCAGTTGCACCTCCCATCAGCAGGCTCTGCTCAGGGACTGGGCAAAACTGAGTCTCAGCTTCTCTACAGGTAAAAAGGGGGGGGGGGGGGGAGGAAGGGGCCGCTGGCCTCTTCCTGAGCTCCATCCCTTATACCTCCAGCTCTAGGATGCTGGATCTATGACAAGATCCCAGGCCAAACTTATAGCACAATATAAAAAGTCCCCGTTCATCTGCTGAACAGAATTCTGGGACATCAGTCCCCTCCTAGAAAACCTCTGGCCTCCAGGATGAGCTACAAAGTCTCTGCCTGGCCCACCACATCCGAGCTCCAAAGCTACACACTAGGCTGGCCAAAAGGCACTACTGTTTGCTCCCTAACCTCCTCCAGAATTCTTGGCTGGCTTCCAGCCTGGAGCACACCCCTCAGCTTCATCACAACCTGCTCCCTTCACCTCAGGACTCACTAGGCCCCACCCTCTTGAGAGCCCCTAAAGTGACTTCCTCTGGGGAAGGTGGAGTCTATCTCATAGTCATGGGATCTCAGACTTGGACTGGACAGGAAAAGGCCTGAGAGGTCATCTAACCCAACCTTTTCTATCACATAAAAGAAAACTGAGTCAAGTACAGAGGAGCTGAGGCAGGATGTACTGGAGAGCAGCAGGAGCACTGGCTTGGGAGGCAGAGGTCCCGAGGTCAAACCTTAGTTCTGCTACCTCCTCCCTGGGTGACCTCCCCTAATCTTTGGGGGCCTCATTATTCCCCCTCTTTGTAAAATGAGGGGGTGATAACTGATAATCTACAAGGTCCTCCAAATCCCTGATCCTCTAACTGATTTGCCGCAAGCTAAACGCGTAGTGAAAAAGGTTGGATTTGGGCCCAGGTCTGGATTCCAAACCCACTGTACCACACTGGCTCCCTCCAGGAACACTGATCTACCAACTCTGGTTCCTCACCCCCAAAGGAGAAAAAGGAGCCCGGGGAGATGGAGGGAGGCTCCTCCCCCCACCATGCTTGGCCCTCTCAGCTCTAGCTTTAGATGGCTGGAGGAGGAGGAAAAGCAAGCTCTGCAACTCCTCCCCTTCCTACTCCCTGACCCATGTGGTCGGCAGGTAGCAGCTGAATGTCTTCAAGTGAGAGGAAAGGTCACCTGGGGCCATTGAGAAGAAATGAATGAGTGCGCGAGTGAGAAAATAAATAAATGAATGAATGGGGGGGGGGATTCCCAGAGCGCCCCGCCCCCACCCCACACAAGTCCTTCCCTAGCTCCCAGAACCATCCCCGGCTCTCCCTACGCTCTCTCCCCCAGCCCAGTCCCGCGGCGCCCCAAGGACACAACCTGACCTTTCTGCGGGGAGCTGCCGATGCTCTCGCTGCTGGACTGCATGTCCGGGGCGGCCCTCTTGAGGCTGCTGAAATAGCCCCGAGAGCGGGCGAAGCTGCCCCGGGGGGACCTGCCGTTAGGGCTGGAGAACGGGGTCGACGTGCCGTCTTTTCTGGCGAAGATGCCGCTGAAGAAGCGCAGCAGCCGGTGCTCCGGAGGCCCCAGGGCCGGCCCGGTGAAGAGGCCGCGGCCCCCAACGGCCTGGGCCTGGGCCCGCTCCAGCCGCTGCAGGTCGCTGTTATCCAACGTGCGGTTCTTGCTCTTGCTGCGCTCCCAGCGCTCCATCTCGGACAGCGCCAGCGGGTCCACCTTGCTGAGCACCTCGCCCACGTCCAGGGTGTTGCGTTTCTCCGATGGCTGGGGCTGGGGCTGGGACTGGGGCTGGGGCAGGGGCAAGGGCAGGGGCCCCGCCGGGGCTCCGGGGCCCATCTCGGCGGCAGCTGCGTCCAGAGCATCCCCGGGCTCTCCTGCGGCCCAGAGGAGCTCCCCTTCGGGTGGCTGGTGCAGGCAGCCGGAGCTGCGGTGATGCTTGTCCCGGGAGAGGGCCCGCAGCCGCAGAACCTCCCCGCCCGGCCAGTGGCGGAAGCTGAGACTCCTTCGGAGGAGCAGCTGGGGTGGTCCTTCTGCTGGAGGGGCTCCGCAGCCCTGCTCCTCCGCCTCCGGGACAGGGACGTCCTGGGGCCTGCTTAACCCTGCCCCAGCCTCGGGGAGAGGGCTAGTAGTCCTGGGGCCCCCTACAAGTCCTGGGCTGCCAAGGGCCAGTTGCTGCTGCTGCTCCTCTTCCATCTCCTCCTCTTCCATCTCCTCCTCCTCCTCCTCCTCCTCCTCCTCCTCCTCCTCCTCCTCCTCCTCCTCCTCGTCGCCGTCTTCCCCTGAGGGGCTCCGGGGCCTACTGTCCGACGGCTCAGCTGTCACAGCTTGGGGCGTTCTCCCCGATAAGGAGGCTTGATGGAAGGACTCTGGCCGACCAGGCACCTTGAGGCGACCCAGCTCCAACTGGCCGGTGCTGCGGGTCCGAAAGCTACGGGGACTCGGGACACCATCCTCTCCAGGCCTCTCTTCCATGCCGTCCTCCTCCTCCTCCTCCTCCTCCTCCTCCTCTTCTTCCTCCTCCTCCTCCTCCTCCAGGTCCTCTCCAGCCTCCTCCATCAGCAGGCCGCCCCGGGGCAGGCTGGCCATGGCCGTGGGCAGCCGCCGCCGTCGCCGAGGCTGCCATGGAGCCCCGGGCCCCTGAGTGCCCACCGCGTCTCCCGCGGTCCCGGGGGGCGGCGACGGCGGCTGCAGCAGCTCCTTCTTCACCATGGTCACAGAGATGCGGTAGACGGTCTTCCTCTGGGGCGTCCCCCGCTGCATGGTGGCCGGGCCCGGCTCGGGGCTGCTGCTGCTGCCGCCGCCGCCGTCCAGCAGGTACATACCGGCTCCCGGGGCTCCGCCTCCTGCTCAGGCAGCCTGCTCCCGGGCCAGCATCCTGGCCCGGACAGCCGGTCCGCTCTCGGGGAGGGGGCTGCAGGAGGAGATGACCGCGTCCTGGGAATCCTCCTCAGCCTGCCCGGCCGCCGCGGTCCTTGCGGGTGGGGGGCTAATGCGGCACGTCGGGCTCCAGCAGCGCCCCCGGGACTGGGGCGTCCATGACCGGGAAAACGAGCGTGCGCCCGCCCCGCCCTGCAGAACCGGGGCCGGGGCCAGAGACGGGCTGCCCTTCGGGAGAAGGCGGGAGACAAATCCGAGGCGGGCAATGGCTTGGGGAGAGGGGGCGGCCCCTGCAGGCAGGCCCAGAGGACTGATGGATGGATGCACGGACGGAAGGACTGGCGGAGGCTGAGGGAGCTCAGCTGGCTGCTCGGAAGCTGCCGCTGCCGCTGCCGCTGCTCCCGCGCCCGCGCCCGCTGCCGCTGCTCCTCCTCCTCCTCCTCCTCCTCCTCCTCCTCCTCCTCCTCCTCCGCTGCCGCCGCCGGGGGCGGGGTGGGGGGCGCTGAGAGGGGGGGCGGCTCAAGCTGCGGCCGGTGCAGCTGCTGCTCCCGCTGCTGCTGCTGCTGCTCCCGCTGCTGCTGCTGCTGCTCCCGCTGCTGCTGCTGCTGCTCCCGCTGCTGCTGCTGCTGCTCCCGCTGCTGCTGCTGCTGCTCCCGCTGCTGCTGCTGCTGCTCCCGCTGCTGCTGCTGCTGCTCCCGCCGCCGCCGCACTCACGCCGGGCGCTGCGGGGCCCGCGGGCGACAGCCTCATTGTCTCGGGCGCCTCCAGGCCCGCCCGTTCGCACCCGGGCCGCCCCGGCCCGGCCCGCTTCAGGCCCCAGGCGCCTCCTCTTCGGCCAGCCCCGGGCTCCAGCAGGGGCGGCTACGGGGGGCCGCGGGCTGAGCGCGGGGCACACATCCTCCCGCTCCCCCTGGCCGGGTGCGGACGAGGGGCGGAGCGGAGCCGCAGCTGCTGCGAAGAAGGAGCGAGCGAGCAGCAGCAGCGGCGGCGGCGCCGAGCGGGCCAGCGAGCTCGGGCTCCCAGGGAAGCGCGGCGGCCGCGGAAGCGCCGGACTGGATTCCCGTCTTGGCCGCGGGAAGGGAGCCAGCCGAGCACGGCGGCAGAGGAGCCCCCTCCCCATCCCGCAGGGCTCGGAACAGGAGGGGAGGGAGCTGGGGCGGGAGGAGAAGCAGTACACCCCCAAGTACACCCCAAGGCGAAAGGTCCCCTGGAAGCCCCAGGAAGGGAAGGGAACAAACATGTCTAAGCCTTGAACTCATTTGATCCCTGCAACGACCCCGGAAAGGAGGGGCTGTTATGATCCCCATTTTACAGATGAGAAAAGGAGGCGGTCGGGTTCAGTGACTTGTCCAGGTTCACACAGGTCGCATTTGAACTGGAGTCTTCCTGACTCTGGGCCCAGCACTCTATCCGCTGCACCACATAGCACTGAATGAATGAACATTTATTAAGGATTTACTACCAGGAAAACCCTAGAAGATCGAAAGTGATTTGATTGTAACAGCTGAAGATGATTCTCACCTGATGCACAGAAGTAAGCAGAATGTCCTCTGTGGTCCTTTCTGACTACCTCTCTGATCCCAGGAACCTCTGCAGAATTCCCTGCTCCTAAATTCATTATCAACAACCAATGAGCATTTACTGATTGCCTGCTATATTATACCAGGCACCGTGCTGAGCAGTCCCTTCCCTCAAGGAGCTTACAATCTAGCCCTATAGGGGCATAATACAACTGACTTTCCACTTCCTTTTCTGGAATTCTCCCTTTTCCCCCGTCTCTTGCTTATAGACCAATTATAACATTAACTCAACTGTTGGTACTCTAAGAGGGAGAGCCTTGTCCAGAGACTTACTGTCTGGTCAACACACTACCAGATACCAGCCTGCATTATAAATGCAACCAGAAGACCAAAGAGAGTCAAGGCTGAATCTAAGTTCCTCAAGGCCAAGAAATATTTCCCTTTCATCTTTGTGTCTCCAGCGCCTAGCACAGTACGAAGAGCATAGACTGGTTGGTGGGATGCAGCCTACAAGTCTACCATGCCTGGGTAGGCGCTTTCATGATTGGCCCCGTATGACAACCCATCCCCAGGTCAGGCTGCCAAGCTTCTGGGGATGAGCCTCTTCCATCTTAGCAAGCTGGGCAGGGCTTCTGAGAAAAGCTTAGTGCTGGAGAGGCAATATGATGTGAGAAGAAAAGTACTAGATTGAAAATCAAGAAGTGGGGAAGGCTTCCGGCCCCTGCTACCATATCCTTTGAACTCATGCTAGATGCTCATTCCCCAGCCCTGGATCTGTTCCTGCATTTGTACAAGAAAGAGATGGAATCAGAGCATTTTTAAGTCTATGATACCTATGGTGTTGTTCCCCCCCCCCCATATTAAACCGAGGCAGAAAGGAAATAATTTGTAAAATCCCCAAGATGGAGGGGTTTGGGGTTTTTTGGGGGGCTTTTTCCCATCTTTGCAAGAAACAAACAAAAATCTAGCATGCAAGAATTGGAACTCTTCAAAAACTCCCCCCCCCCCAAACTTTTAGCGGCGCCAGATGAAAACTGTCTTGTCTGGGCAGTGTGATGCCAGGGCAGCCGACCTGCCCCGTGGCTCTCATGGAGGAGAGTTCTGAAACAGACTTTTAACTGAGAAAAAGCAAAGTGTTCCTGCTAGCAGTGGAAAGAGGAGGCCTGTCTGGAGGGAAAGGGGGAGGGGGTTCCAATTCCAGCTTCCCCACCTAATGATGACCTTGGCAAGACTTCCTGTCTTCGAGTCACAGCTTCTTCCTTGGTAAAAATGAGGGACTCTTAAGGTCCTGACCCCACAAAATCCTCTGAACCCCCAAAAGCAAGCCCATCGGGTGATTTTAAGACATCAGTCCAGCAAGAATTATTAAACTCAGAGATGAAGGGAAACCTCCAGGCTACTCCCTCATTATACAACTGGTGAAACTGAGGCCCAGTAGGAAGTGGTAGAGTCAAGATTCAAACCCACTGGCTCTCATTCCAGATCCAGGGAGGGCTCTTTCTCTTCCATAAATTACCACAGGGAAGTTTTCTGAGCAAGAAACAGAAGCCCTGAGACGGGGACTGAACCTATCATGCCTTGAGTGAATGTAGACCTATAAGGAAACTCAGAGTTCAAACCCTTAAGTTTACAGGAAAATGAGTTTTGAGAAACCAAAGCCCGGAGAGGAGAAATCCTCCAGCAGGCTCAGAATGGACCATAATTACTCAGATCCACTTGGACCCTTACCCTGTATAGTATGGGGGTGTTCAGTCATGTGGACCCTTCATGGCCTTGTTTGAGGTGTTCTTGGCAGAGATACCAGAGTGTCTTTGCCATTTCCTTCTCCAGCTATTCTATCTCTAGCATTTCACCAAGGAGGAAACCGAGTCCCAGAGATGGGGAATCAACCGGGCCCAGGGCCATATGGCTGATGAATCTTAGAGGTGGAGCCAGAACCCAGGACCCCTGACCCCTAATCTGGTGCCCTTTCTACTCCCCCTCTGCACCTCCCTTCTCCAAGTAGCTTATGAATTTTTTAAAGTGAGCCAGCAAAATTGTTCACTTGACCAGGGAAGCCATGTTCAGCTGCAGCAAAGGAACCTGCTTCAGCACTCGGGCTCAGTAGAAAGCACCTTGCCTTCCAGGATCCCATCAGGTGCTGTGTTGAGTCCCAATCCATGCTGACTCCAGTCCGGGCTTTCCCTCCAGCCATACTATTAATGTGGGCTAGGATTAGGCAAATCCACTCCCCCCCCCCACCTTACGGAACGTTTTCACCAGTCACTTTCAGCTTCCTGCCCAGGAATCTCAGGGATCCTGGGTGCACACTCCACCCTACTCACCCCACTCCAGATAACTGAGGTTTAGGGCCCTGGTGGACTCCCCAGGCGGATGATCTCAAGGCCCAGGAGCAGCCCCTCCCCACATCCCCAGAGACTTGGGCTGCTCCAAAGCATGGCCAGCCTGCCCCAGGCTGTTCCCAAAGGCTGCCTCCCTCCCAGGCTCACCAGCTCCAGAAAAGGGAGGGAGGGAGCAGGGAGCCCAGCCTGGCCAGGAATCCCGGGGCCTCCACCCACACAACCACCACCTCCCTCCCTCTGGCAGGGTCTCTTACCACAGCCTCCACTCCACACAGCTCCGAAATCAATATCCCTAAAGCAAGGTCCGACCAGGTCCCTCCTTAGCTCAAGATACTCCCTGGGCTCCCTATTCCCTGGTTTGGCAAAGCCTGGCTTTGGCTGGTACTGGCCTGTCTTTCCAAAGCTGTTTATGTATCATCCCCTTCTCGCTCAAATATTCCCCCTCTGGGCAGCTCAACCTTCCCTTACAAGGCATCCTCTGACTCCTCCAGCACAGCCCCCTGGAAGGCTCAGGCTTAGGTACCACCTGCAGGTGTGAGGGCGCCCCGCGCCCCCCCCCCCCCCCATCACTACAATCTCTCCGTTGTAATTACTTTCTCGGGATCACTAATGGAGAACTGGGACGGGTCTTAAAGGCTCTCAGTGGGGAAGGAGAAAACAGGTTCAGGTAAGCTATGATACACAGGTGGCCTCAGGGGTGGGTTTTGAACTGAGGTCTTAGGATTTCAGAATCAAGACTCTTACCCTACAATGTTCTCCTTCCTTTTCCCTCCGATGTTACAAGGAAGACAATGCCCACAGAGTGCCTTTGGATCTGTATCCCCACAGCTCAGCACTGTCCTGGGCACAAGCAGTCGCTAAGGATTTGTTCATTGGTTGATCTGCTGTAATAGGAACTGACCTCCTGATCAGCTCAATGAGCCAGACCAAGGAGTGGCTCTGAGTAGAAGTAGGGTCCAGATCCCCTCTAGTAATTACCCAAGAGGGAGCATCAGAGGAGGAATTTGACCCCAGGTCTCCCCCAGCCCTTCTGCTTCCTCTACAGCAGAGCCCCGCAGGGCTGGGGGCACTCCTGGCAGGGCACAGCTCTCCACCACGTGTGACCAGCATTCGTGGGATCACAAGATCACAGACCTGGAGCTGGAAGGAATCTCAGAGTCCAACTACCTCATTTTATGAGGGGGAACTAAGGTCCTGCCCGAGGTCACACAGGTAACCAGAGGCAGGATTTGAAAGCACATCCACTGAGGCCTAAGGCATTACTATCTCCACTGTTCCAAACTGCCCTGTTTTTGTGAGGGCTCAGTGTACCTGCTTCACTTGGAATTCCTTCCCATACTGTGACACTCCATCCCCTCCCCCTTCTGCAAACCACTGTCCTGGACCAGCGTCCACTGTGTGGAAATCAAGGGGCAGATGTGAGGCCAGTAGGTCTGCAAGTGTTCGTTGTACAGAGAAATCTCATGGAAAGAGGGCCAGAAGCACTGGGTTGGATCCATCTGCTCTCCCAGGGCTCCTTCCCCCAGAGAATAAAACCTGACAGCTTCTGCCAAAATGTGGAGCATCCTAGAGGCGCTTCCCAGGTTTGGGCATCAAAGCTGGTCAAATGCCAGCCAGCTTCCTCTGCACCCCCTACTGCCCAGTGGCTCCCAACAGGCTGAGGCCAGCATGGACAATGACTTTCATAGAAGCCCAGCTCTGGGGCTGGACAGGCCGCCTGGCTCGACATGGTCTTTCCAAAGATCAGGACAATGAGGCCAAGACGGGAAGGGAGGGAGGCCCCCTTCTCACCTGCGTCTCCAGGCTCAGGGGCAGCTTCTGTGATCATTATGTGACGTCACGTCTTGATAATCAGAAAAGCAAAGAGGTTTGTACCCCTTCTTTCTGCCTGACATTTAATTTGAGGAAATTCTCAAGGTCAGTAATTCAGTCAACAAACTCTTATGAATAATCCCTCATGGTTTGTAATGCACCTGACCCTGCGGAAGGAGCCGAAGTGGCTTAAAGCCGAGGCTGGTCACGGGCGCCTGAGTCCCTCCTTCGCTCGCCTGCGGGTTAGACTGCAACAACTCAGGAGAGGAGCGGAGCTCAAAGAACTCTCTTTCGGGGAAGACCGTCTTCTGCAGCGAGGGGAAGGCAGGGTACTTCTGAGAGGTCTTTTTCTAGTTCTTGGTTTGGGATTTTAAATTCTGCCTGTGTTGGCTTTGTCGGAGAGAGGAGGGTGTACGGGTGTGTGTGGGTGGGTGTGTGTGTGGGGGTGGGGGTGGGTGTGTGGGTATGGGGGTGGGTGTGTGGGGGTGGGGGTGGGTGTGGGTGTGGGGGGGGGTGGGTGTGGGTGTGGGGGGTGTGTGTGTGTGTGGGTGTGGGTGGGTGGGGGGGTGGGTATGGGTGTGGGTGTGTGGGGGTGTGTGTGGGTGTGGGTGTGTGTGGGGGGTTGTGGGTGTGGGTGTGTGGGGTGTGAGTGTGTGTGTGTGTAGGTGTGGGGGTGTGGATGTGGGTGTGTGTGTGGGGGGGGTATGAGGGTGTGTGTGGGGGGGGGTGTGGGTGTGTGTCTGTGTGTCTGAGGACAAGGGGATGTGTGGGGGTGTGTGTGGACTCCAGGACAGTCAGAGAAAACCCTTTCTGCCCAGCCAGCTAGAAAAATGGATAATTTTCATCATCACACCGTTAAAGCAGCCCATACACCCAGAGAACACACAATATGAAAAGCAAATCAATACAATTTGCAGCAAGGGCCACAGTGTCATTTAAATGGACAAAATGAATATATCTCTAGCAGTGGGGCAGGGAGGACACGGTGCCTGTGCCGAGAAAGGGTCCCCTCATAGAAATACACATTGATAGTATATTAAGCCAAAAGGTCACCTCTAACACACACATGTGTTTATGTGTATGTGTAGATACACATACATGTATTTATATGCACAAGCACATGTGTATGAGTGTGTACAAATGTGTGCACATGTGTATGTGCACACACATACATACATACCTACCTATTTTTTTCTGGATTCTGTTTTCTCATAGAATTTTTCTCTTTTTTTATCTTAAACTCCCAAGGCCTAGCAAGGTTTCTGGCACACAGGAGGTGCTTAGTATTGAATGAATGAATGAACTCCCACCTTCTTGGTGGGAGCAAAGGTAAGGAGAGTCCTGGGTTCTGAAATGTGGGTGGGGAGGGAGTTGCTGGCCCAACGCCACACAGTAAGCTCTTAAATCAGGCACCAGATGCTGTTTACAGGCAGCTTCTCTCCTAAGTGTCTTCACTCGAAAAGCCAGGGGATGGGAAATGTTGTTGGGTGATGCTTGGTGTGAGTGCTGCCTTTGGAGGCTGCCCTTCAGTTCCACAGACTACCTGCAACAGAAATCAGGAAGGATTTGCCTTGCAGACTGATGGATGGAAGGGCTGGGGAAGCTGTGCCAAGTGGGCCAGGGCTGCCAGCTTTGTTGGGTTTTCTCATTTTGCTCTGAGGTTTAATCTTCCGTTTCTATCTCTAGGTATAGTCAAAGGATCAGAGATTCAGGATTTCAGAAGGCTTGCAGTCCAAATGTCTTCATTTTAGAAAGGATGAAACCAAGGTCCTTAGAATGAAAGGGACCTGCCCAGCATCATCTGGGCAGCACCTACCTCACAGCTAGGTCACCTTGTGACAGTCACCAGAGTCAACATGGAAAATGCCTGGTAAATTAGAAAACACTTTGTAAATGCTGTTTGTTACCGTCTTCTCCTTCTTTTTCATTACTGTTATTATCATAAATGGACAAACCAGGGATTTGGACCGAGGTCCCCCTGGACCGCCACAGCACTCTTTTGTATGAGGTCTCTCTCCATGATACTCTCATGAAAAGGGAAATCGGTTTGTTTGAGGTTCAGATAATTCACTTACTGACCAATGGTTCAGAAAAAAAAAGTGGGGGAAAAAAGGCTGGCCCCTGGCATAGGCAAGCTTCCAGCCTCCCCTTTTGTGCTGCTGGGCAGAGAGCCAACTGTCAGTTGAACCTACTTTAAATCACTGAAAGGGTGAGGACCTGATTAGAATGGAAATAAATCCTGTTCTTCCGGTGAAGTCTCCTCTTGGATGGGGATGACCCTGGGGTTCTCTGAGCTTGTGACATTAGGGAAGGTCAGCTCTGACAAGTCTTCCCAAGCTGAAGGACTCAGGCCAGGTCCCAGGTCATGGGAAGGTTGGAAAAGCAGTCACAGGCAAAGTGGGGCTGCCATCTCCACGGTCTGAGGGAAGAGCCACATCCGTGGAATCTGAGATCCCTTTAAATATGGAAGCCAATTCAGTTCAAGCCCGTATTAAGTCCATGCTAGATGCCAGCCCCTACAAAGACTAGAACAAAATCCAGCTCTTGCCCTCAGGAAATGTACCTTCTGAATTTGACATTCCCTAGATAAATGGAAAGAATCAAGATAAAGTCACAGAAGTGACTTTCTGCCACAGAAGTGACGCATTGTACTTGATAGAGCAGGGACCCTGAGTCAGGGAGAGCTAGATTCAAGTCTCATCTGTCCCATGGCCATGCCCCCTCCCCTCCTCCTCCTCACCAAGCCTGACGGCTGGTCTCTCCCAACTCTGCTCCGTCTTCCACTCAGCCCTCCTAGCCGGCTGACGACACCCTCCCCTACTCATTCAGCTCCGGGGACAGGCACCCCGTCACCATCAGGATCAAATATAAAATCCTCCATTTGGCACCAAAAGCCCTTTATAACCCTGACCACCCCATCTCGGCAGACTGCCTACGCATCACACCCCCACACACATGTACTCTGGCCTCCCTGCCTCACTCACAATCGACACCATGACTACAACATTATCAACGAAAAGAACAAAGAAGAAAAAAAGGTAACTTGAATACTTGAATACTGACACCACCACCACCACCACCACCCCCCCCCCAAAGAGGAAAGAAACAGGGAAACCTATGTATTCAAAGGCATTTACAGCAGCTTTTTTAATGACAGCAAAAAAGCTGGAAACTAAAGGGGATCGATCCTCTCCATTGGGGAGCAGCTGAAGAAATGACTAAACAAAATACGCAGATAATGTCACCTCAGTCTGCTATAAGAAAGGATGAAGGAGACAATTTCAGAGAAACACTGGAAACATTCGATGAGCTGATGCAGAGGGAAGTGAGCAGAACAAGGAGAACAACCAGGACCCCAGTAACAAGGCAAAGACAAGCAGCTCTGAAGGACTGCAGAATTCAGCTCCATGCAGCAAGAGGACCAGTCACGGTGCCCACTGCCCACCTCCTGACACAGGGGGAGGGGCGTGGGCTGCAGAAGGAAACCTACGTTTTTGGACACATCTACCGTGAAAGTTTGGTTTGATAGACTGATTATGCATGTATGGTGTCAGGGTTTTATGTTGTTTTCAGTTGGGGGGTAAGGAGAGAAAAATAAAAGCTTGCTGTTTGAAAAGAAAAGAAATTTCAAAAGATAGAAATGAAATATTTCAAACTTATGATGACCAAGCTTGGCTCTAGAAATGAGCCATGAGAAGGCCCCTCCATCCATTTTCTGCAGGTGTGGAGAATTGCAGATGTCCGATTTTCAATGGGGGGCTTAGTTTTGCTGAACAATTTATGTTTTATGTTCTAAGTGAGGGTTTTCTGGGATGGGGTGGGGGGAGAGTCAATGGGAAACATAAGAAATGGAGTGAATATATATATATATATAATGAATCTTTATAAAGCTAAGGGGAGGCAAGTAGTCTTCCTTGCTGACATCAGTAAGACATAGGGGAGTGAGGATAATAAATGAATGAGCACATAGCCATCTCTGGATCTCACACAGCTTCCTCATGCAGAACCGAATCTGTAACTGGTCCTGCTCAGGAAGGGAGCTGGTGAGCCAGGTGATAAGGGAGCCATACCAGTGCCTGTCTTTTATTTTTAGTCCCACACTCAGATAACCAGAGGCAAGCAGGCCACTGCACACACAAGCTATCAGAAATGAGGGCCCTGGTGAAGCAGCCCCGCCGAGCCCCAAGAATGAGTCACCCGATTTTCTGATAGGGAGCCTTCTGGTTCATGAATTAGACCTGGGCTTCAAAGCTGCCTCTGCACCTCCCAGACTGATGAAGCCCTTGCTCCATTCTTCCTCCCCCAGCTTCCAGCTCTGGGGGAGGCTTGGCAGGGACCCAGATCTCGGGAAATCAAAGGAATTCCTCCACCCAAACTAGCAGCAAAGTTCTACCTGTGCGCCTGCCCCCCAGCTGCTGCATGTGGGGGGCAGGGCCATGAAGAAGAGGCTTCTCTTTCTCTGGCCCAGCAGAACGGATCCTGCTCTGGCCGACAGGCCTAGATCTTCTCTGCAGAGCTGTGCCAGATGTGGAATAGGGGAGGATCCCGCTGAACTCAGCCCCAGTAAAACTGAGCCTGGTGTAGGGTTACAAGGCAGCTTCTGAGAGAACCTACCAAGGAAGGAGCAGCTCGGAGGTCAGAGCCAGGAGGGGCATTAGAGGGACACTGGAGGCCATCGACATCAATCCTTTGCTTTACAGATGAGTAAATTGAGGCCCAGAGAAGGGATCATAGCTCAAAAGTGAGGAAGGATGCCATCTAGACTGATGCCCTCATCTTACAGCTGAGAAAACTGAGGACCAGAGAATGTGTGGCCAGCCCAAGGTCACGCAGGAAGCAGATTCTGATGGAAATAGGGGCTGGGTCTTTGCCTTTGTCTGGCTTAGCACTGTGACTGGCAGTAGTAAATGTTGTTGACTGACTGTCCTCGGATTCCAGAGCTTTCAAGGCCAATACCTGGCCCTGTCTGGAGGTTTGCCCCACATGGCTCCTCTTCCAGCACCCTTCACACAGATGCCAGATTGCTCTGCCCATGCCATTCCCTGCTCACCAGTCTTCCACGCCAGATCTCACTCTTACCTGTAGGAGAAAACACAAGCCCCCACCTCTGTCCCCCTGTCCCCCTCCCAGGGCATTCAAAGCCCTTCACAACCTGGGTCCACGCTGTCTCCAGAAGGATCTCCCATGACTTCCCCCTCACTCGTTCTCTGTTCCAAAGCATCCTGGTTCACTCTGTCTCCTGCACTCACTAGCCCACCTCTTGCCTCCCTTAGCCTTTGTACACCTCTTGAGAGCAGTGATGTTGAGCTCAAGTAGAATGGGAAGCACTAAGCCCTACGGCACAGCCCTGCAGGCTGCAGCCACCCCAGATGTACAATGTGACATTAGCCCTGGCCCACTATATATCTATTGATCCTGCTAAATATTTCCCCACTGCATTGTAATCTGGTTCCGGCATATTTGACACCTCTGCTGGCTCTTAGGGAGCATTGGGTCCAGGCTGCTTATTTTAAAATGAAAATTAACTTTATTCTTTTAAAATATAATCTTAAATTTGCTTAAAATTTCTAATAGCTCTCATTCTCCTAACACTCTTGTCCACCCTTATTTCTGAGGGCATTTGTCCACTCCCTTGCCCAGTAAGAAAGGCTTTAGAAAGAGGTAACAAGGTCACTCAGCAAACTTGCCGATACACGGACAGTTTGTGATCCAGTATGGACTGGGACAGTGTATGCAGCATTGCACACCCACAGTCCCCCAACTCTGCAAAGACGGGGAAGGAGGTGGCTTTTCTTAGCCAGCACCGTCCCTGTATAATTACCCAGCAGGTTTCATACTTTGTTCATCTTTCTACTTCAGTGGTTATAATCAGCATCTCTACCTCCACCCACTCATTTGACAGATACAGAATTGGAGCCCAGAGGCTAGAAGAGAATTAGGTGTGAGTTAGGGTCAGAGGCCAGAGTCACATCAGGTCAGGTGCTGGGTCCCTTCACAGCTAATTGCTTTCACCTCTCCAGCCCTAAAGAATGGACAAGCTTAAGCGAAAACTTAGACTTGTCTCTGAGAGAGCTGGAGAGCTGAGAGACCACATACAATGACTAGGGCATGAAAAGAACAGCAGCCGAGAGCCCATATCCCTCAGCTATGGGCTCCCTCTGGCTGTGCCCCTGCCTGGAACACGCTCTCCCTCCTCTGCTCCAACTACTGAGCTTCCCGGCTTCTATGAAGGTCCAAGTAAAGTCCCACCTTCCACAGGAAGCCTTCCCAGCCCCTCTTCTTCCAATGCCTTCCTTCTGCTAAGGATTTATTCCTACAGAGCCTGCTTTGTATATATTCCTTTGCCTGTTGTCACCCCCTTTAAACTGTAAGTTCCTTGAAGGCAGGGACTGTCTTTTGCTCCTTTTTGTATCTCTAGCACTTGGCACAGGGCCTAAAACATAGCAGGTGCTTAAATGTTTACTGACTGATTGCCTTAAAGTTTGCAAGGCACTTTAGACATAAACACATTTTATTCTTACAACAGCCCCGGCAGGTTGGTGCTATTATTAGTCACAGTTTACCAAAGAGGAAACTGAGGCAGACAGCAGTGAAGTAACTTGCCCGGGGTCAGACAACTATGAGGTGTCTGCCTGTGATTTAAATTCAGGTCTTCCCAGCTCCCAGTCTAACTGTCTAAGCCACCTCGATGACTATGCCTTTTATCCTAAAACTTGAGCATGTAATTGTGGGAAAGGGAAAGGTTTGATGTGAAGCAGGGCACCATTGCACCAATAATGCCACTTCCCTCACTGTGTCTGCAGCCTTTATCCCCTGGAGCAGGCAGACTGGGCATCTCCCCTATCTCCTTGTCAGCAAGACTTGTCCTGCTTACCAGGAGATGGGAGAGTGAGGCAACGTGGGAAGGAGATGATATGAGGAATGTTCACTTCTTACCCAGCAGCCTTCCTGAGGAGGCTGGGGTCCAGGTAGGAGTTGGGGCTGAACAGAGCTTCTCCTCATAAGAGACAAAGAACGTGGTTCCTGAAATACACCGTCATCTCGGATCTCAAAAGGCATTTGGTGGTTGTGAAAAGTATCTACCATCAAACAAGAAAATAACTGCTCTTACAGAAAGGACAGGGTAATGGGGGGTGGAGGAAGATGGTTTCATGAATATTTAAGTGACCACAAGCAGACTCTGATGGCTTTGATCTCCCACAGCGCTATTTCCCTATTTTTATTAACAGGTTAAAAATTCACAAAAAGAACTAAACCCGTTACCATGGTGGGTGGAGGGAAGAATAAGAAAAAGAAAATCACCCCCAGGAAGCAGCTTTCCAGAGATATTTGGGGTTTAATGATGATCATACTGGGTAGATAATGTGCCTTCACCCCAAACTCCACAGGCTTCCATTCACACGAGTTCAATGTAATCAAACCAATGATCCATCTCTTCATTCTGGCTCACGAATGAATCGAGCACATCCTGAAATCACAATGGATCTACGAGCACTAGAAACCCTTGTGCCTACACGAAGCTTGTGCCGAGGGCACCAGAGGTCAAACACCATCTTTTGTGATATGGAAGGAGCAGATTTAGAGTCAGGAGTCCCTGGGTTCAAAGCCCAGATCTGTTGCTTACTCCCTAGGTTAGGTAAATCGATTCCTCTTCCTGGGTCCCAGGTTCTTAATCTCTAAAATGGAAGGGTTGATGAAACTGAAAGTGATGATAAAAGGTAAAAATAATCAATTCGAGGGGAGGAAGAGGAAGTCTGATTTACTAATACATTGTTGGTAGAGCTGTGAATTGGTCTATTTTAGAAAACTATTTAGAATTACATGAGAAAAGTTAATAAATTACCTTACACTTTAATCCACATTTGGGCATGTACTCCCATGATTGTCACTCATACCTACAATTCTCTCTCCCTTCCACCTCTGCCTCTTGACTGAGACCCTCCAAGGCTCACTTGTTTCAAGAAGCATTTTCTAATTCCCCACTTCCAGTTGTTGGTGACCCTCACTCACATTATTACTCACCCATTTTGGATACAAACCACATTTACTTATCTGGGACTATCTTGATTCATCAATATAATGGAAGTTTTTTTGATGGCAAGGATGGTGCCATCCTTAGCCCTGAATCTCTGGGTCCCCCCCATATACCTCCATATAATAGGCTCTTAATCTTCTGGGTTGTTGATTGATTGAAAGCTATAGAAACCAAGACATTGATAGCAATACTTTTTGTGATAGCAACAACTGGAAACAAAGTGGATGTCCACTGACTAACAGATGGCTAAACAAAGTGTGTTACATGAATATAATGGAATTAATATAAAGGAATGACCTGGGTGAGCACTCAAAGATACTTGGGAGAACTGATGTAGAACCAAGAGAACCTTATAGACCAACAGTTCTCAACCTGTGGGTTATGTTCAATTTGTAACAATGTATCCTGCAGATCAGATATTTACATTACATTTCATAACAGTAGCAAAATCACAGTTATGAAGGAGCAACGAAAATAATTTTATGGTTGGGGGTCACCACAACATGAGGAGCTGTATTAAAGGGTCACGGCATTAGGAAGGTTGAGAACCGCTGTAATAGACAATCACGGCAATAACAAAAATGTTCAAATAACATGTGAAAATTAGCCAAACAGAATAAATATAAAGGCTGATGCTAAATCCAGAAGTCAAAGAGTATGCTGGAGGTAGGAAAATTTTTAAATTTGGAGCTGCCAAGTAGTCCAATACCCTAACTTTACAGATGAACAAACTGAGGCTTGGGGAGGTCAAGCCATTTGCCCAAAGGTCACATAAGTACTACCAGAAGAGGAATCTGAACCCTGGTTCCACGATACCAGGGCCAGTCGGTGCTTTGTTCACTATTCACAGAAAAAGGAAGATTAGTGTGATATTTTTAAAAAATCAATAAATTTAAAATGAAAAAAAAAAGTGATGGGGAGGGACAACATGACCTCTAAAGTCCCTCCCAGCTCAAAAGTGATGATCATGTGACTGGGGAAAAGCCGGCTCACCCTTTCTGTTTCAGCTACTTACTACAATTCCACAGTAAGTGGGAGAATCAGCTCCCAAACTTGTGAACTGACTCATTTGTGCTGCAGCCCAGTGGGCTCTCTCCTTCCTCTCTCTTGGAATTCGATCTTGAGACCATTAAGCCACCACAGCTGGCTCTAGAACACAGGCGTGTTTGTCCAAACCAGTACAATCCAGGCTCTTCAGCTCTTCTTACAGAAAATATGTCAACAACAAGGAATGGAATCACTTTCTTCCTTTTCTTCTCTTTGTAATTTCGGATGACAATAAAAATAAGAACCCACATGTGGATAACAGTTTAGGCTTGGCAAGTGGCTCTGTCGGTAGTGTAGTATACATTTTAGTACATAACATATTTTTATATAATATTATATGTAACTATATAGTATTATATATGCATATGTATGTATCTATATATGTATTGTGTGCACACACACATGTACATATACAAAAATTAAAATCTCATCTAATGAATCAAGTACTCCTATAACCATTGGACAGAGGAGAAGTGACTTGCCCAGGATCACCCAACTAGTAAACGTCTAACATGGGAGTCAAGTATCGGTCTTCTTGAATCCAAGACCAGTGCTTGGCAAGAGTACCGGGATTCCCATCTAGACTCTTCTCTTCCTATTTGGCTGACCCTGGGCAGGTGACTCCCTCTCTGGACCTTGCTTTCTGCCAAATGAAGACCATTGGTCTGTACAACCCTTGAGGTCTCCCCAGTGTTGAAGGTGGATCCTACCATTTTCTTAGATGCCTAAGACTAGATTCTAGAAGGATTTTTGCCCAGGGATGACGGGGTGGATGGGCTCTCCTTGAGATAGCAGAACTCCAGGAAGGAGGGGGAAGCCACCAGTCTCCTTTGCTCCCCAGAACTGGGAGTCATTGGAGCCTAGCTTTACTTGCATCCTAGGACCTTGAATATTGCTTGATCTTAGGATACAGGCATAAGAATCCTGATTCTCGAGTCCTGAGCACCTGGGCTCTAATGCCACTTGTGAGGCTCACTGCCCGTGTGACCTGAGAGAAGCCACGTACCCTCTTCCAGCCTTACTCCCCTCAGGTAGTCTAAGGTCCCAGCAACAAGCCTATGATCTCACACTGAGTTTGAGAACCTCTCTCTAAATTCTTCCCATTCTTTAACACCAAAGCCCTGAACTGACAGCATAGGTCGGTCGTCAACAGTGGCCAGAGAGATGAGAACTGAAACCTGAGCTCCAACCTCACCCCTCCACACTGACTAGCGGTGTGACCTTGGGCAAGTCACTTCACCTTGTTGGGCTCAGTTTCCTCATCTGTAAAATGAGCTGGAGAAGGAAATGGCAGACCACTCCAGTGTCTGCCAAGAAAACCCCAAAAGGGGTCACAGAGAGACAGACGTGACTGAAACAACAGAAGAACAACAAGGGGGGGTTGTATTCCACAATCCCTTCCAGCTGCCAATCTAGGACCCCAAGCAGCCCCAGTCCACTTCTCTGGAGAACTGAAGACCAGTCCCTCACACCTCTAGTTTATTATGTAACCAAAGGTTCCATTAGCACCTGCTTGCAATTATCTCAACAGGTTCTAAGTAGAAGAAAAGGGGGAGGGGGGGAAGGAGGAGGCCTGTTATCCCAGCACCCCTTCTGCTTCCCACAGTTAACTAGGGGCAATCTTAGAGGCTTTGCCCTGGCTTTGGGGAGCTGTGGAATAAGCAAGAGGGAAGCCTCGTTTTAATCAGAAACTCAGAGGGAGGGAGAAAGTGCCCCAGGTCAAGAGGTATCAGATGAGGATCAATATATGGGACTCTTAGGTCCCTAGAAGGAAAAAAAAGGGGGGTGGTGGTGATAAGGGCTAGGCCAAGGCAGAGGGGGTGTGGTTATACCCAAGGAGCCCAACCCCTTCTGGTCCTCAGAATTCCTTGTTCCTGCCCACAAATCCGCATTCTACCAGAGAGACGACATACACATAGAAAAATCTATTCTTTATGAATGCAAAGTAATTTAAAAACCCAAGAGAATTAGGTGGCTACAAGCAGCTGGGGGCAGGGGGAGGGGCTCAGGAAAGGCCCGGTGTAGAAGGCTGTACCTGAGAGGGCACTGAAGGTGATGCCAGGTTCTAGGAGGCAGATATGAGGAGGGAGGGTATGCCAGGCCCAGAAACAGCTGGGAATAAGCCTGGAGACAGGTAAGTTCAGTGGGGAGTGAGCACTCACTAGGACCAGTCTGAATGAAACCAGGAAGGATGACTTCATTCTTTGAAATTATGGTTCCTGGGATGTTACAGGTGCTTAACAAACATCCCAAGATTTAGCACAGAGCATCTGGCACCTCATAGACAATTAATAAAGGCTTATTGGTTGAGTGCTGGTTGGTGGATTGCAGGAGGTGGTTCCTCAGCGTGTCTTTGTCAATGTGACACCAAGAGCCTTTTTGTTTTTAACATCTTTCTATGAGTGTCTGTGAAGAAAATAAATCGCTGCCCTCTAGGTCTCTTCTAGGGACCCAATTGACTTTGTTCATTGAGTACCTTTCTGGGATGGACCTTGATAACCCCTTTTGTTGAGGCCCTAGTTTTGTTTAAAAGATTACTCTCAGAGGTCTGCTCTGGGATTGGCGCACAGTGAGCCAGGGAATGCGCCTAGGGAAAGAAGCCAGATTCCCTTTGATTCTGAGCACAGAGCTGGAGGTGCTTAGGGGGAGAGGGGTCCCCCGCCACTCCCCCACACAGGCCAATGGGTTTGTAGCACTTAGAACCTGTTCCTAAATTGGAGGAGGGGGAGTTGTGCTCAAAGTGGACCGATTTCATAGGGCTTTATGTTTTAATGAAGAAAGAATTTTTTAAATGACTAGCCCACATAAATCTTTCTCTTAAAAAAAAAAAGCCTAGTAAGACTAGTAAAATACAAAAGAACAACAAAAACCCACCTAAATGAAACGACTATTTCCTATGATTTCCTCTTTTACCCAAAGTGATCCAAGGTTAGCTTGCCATGGCTGGCAATCAGAAATCTGCCTGGTAGCCTATGGATTAATCTGCATAATCCTTACCCCCACAGGGGCAAAGAGGAGACACAGAAGGGCCCTGAACAACTGGAATTTACTCAAATCTGGCAGGGGAGGGCAGAGGAGGGGAGGGGAGGGAAGGAGGGAGGGAAGGAAGGAAGGAAGGGAGGAAGGAAGGAAGGAAGGAAGAAGGGAGGGAGGGAAGTAGAGAGGGAGGAAGGGAGGTAGAGAGAGAAAGAGAGAGAGAGAAGGAAGGAAAGAATAAAGGAAAGAAGGAAGGAAGGAAGGAAGATAGGTCAGTCTTGTATTGTCTGGGCCGGATTTTTCTTCCCTGTGGGTTCTCCTTCCCCTGGACATGGATCCCACCTTCTTTCTCACTTAATAGGTAATATTAAGGAATTCCTGGAGGTGAGAAAACCTCCCTCTGGCTATCTCACTACCCCCTCCCTTTACTTGGCTAGGGTGATCTTGGGAAAGCAGCCATACAGCCTGGCACTGAGTCCCTATGTTATTGGCTCTGTAAGACTGACCAGAACTCACAGTTTGTCGGCCTTATCCTGGATCTTGACTCAGAGGACCTGGGGCCTTGGGTGCCTCATTTGGAAAATGATTCAGTGGCTTGTAAGATCCTTCCCAGCTCTAAGTCTATGAGCTCAAGAGCCAGAGTTCATGTTCCAATGAGTTCCTCACATAGAACTAGTGGACAATGGGGTAATACCCCCCAAATTAAGACCAGGTGTAATCCAGGACCCAGAACTGGAGCCCTGGAAATAGATGAGAGTCAGCCCTAGGGGCCGGTGCAGGACAAGCTCTTTGGTTCCTGCCACCACCAAGGGCTGACACTGTCAGACTGATGCCAATTCTTGTTGCTGGTGACATGAACAAAGAAATCGAGCTGGAATCCTGTTTCCAGGGCTCACATCTCTCGTGGCTCTGGGGCTCAGTTTCCTTCTGGATTCGATCCTGGTTCTCAATCTTTTTCACCGCCCTTTGGCGGTCTGCGGAAGACTAATAGCACTGTCGTTTGTTGCCTGCATTTATAATGGAAGGAAATTCGAAATTTCATTAGACAGTCCCTGAGGACCTTCCCCATCCCACAGCTGTGATCCCTCCTGGATGAAATGAGATTACTTACAAAGAACTTTACAAACCTTAAAGTTATACAGAAAGCTGAGCTGGGGGAGGCAGGCAGGATTGTAAGATCCTTGAGAGCAGGGACCAGGACTTAGAAATATACTAAATAAATGCCTGCCTCTATGTAGTACTTCAAGGTTTAAAAAGCATCGGCCCAATCGCAGTTCTAGAAGGTGGGTAGGGCAAACGCTGCTAGCATCCTTGCTTGGCCAATGAGGATAAACCCGATGACGTGACTTACCCAAAATCACACAGAAAGACCTCAAATCAAAACTGGAAAACCTGACAAGGAGCAGAGCACTGGCCATGGTCTGGGAGCCAGTGTCATGCTGCCTTTTGATAGGCTTTAAAATTTACTTCCCACCTGCATAAATGCTGCACACACACCACACCATACCGTCCCACCTGCACATACACACAAACCATTTCCGTGTTGAGAATATGAAACTCATTGTTGCCTTTTTCTCACCAGTGCCAAGGACAGAGTCTAGCTCTTAGTAGGTGCTTAATAAAGACTGCTGAATTAAATAGACCTCTGATCCACATTTGCTAGAAGGAGGACCACATAGATGAAAGCTCCCATCCCGGAAGGACAAAGTCCTTCCTTCATTTTATTGGATTACCCAATAAACAGGCCTGGCCTGGATAAATTGTCTCATCACCAGAGAGGCAATTCTCCACTGAATGATTCTCATTCAAGCCTTTCGACAGAGAAAGCGCAGAAGGCAAAAAAGGAGCTTCTACATTTGAGTATTTCATACCTTCTGCCTTCAAGAAAACAATTGGATTTAGGAAAATGTTGATCATCAATCCCCAGAAGTTCAGACAAATGCCAAATCCTGTAAGAACGGAGGTGAAGGATTTTGGTTCCATGATCTTTTATCACATTACTTTTGGGGGGAGGAGCAGCGAGCATATCAGGTAGACAGAACAAAAGGTCAAACCCATTTGTTCTAAGAACCTCAACCAGAATGGTCAATTATTTACATGCAGAATTCCCCTGAAGGCAGGGGTGAGTGATGGACACCCACGTGAGTACACTGCTCACCCCAACAGAACAAAAGCTCCTTAGCACAGGGCTTATTTCCTTTATTTCTCTATATGTCCTGTCCCTTGTACACTGTAAACACTTAAATGCTGGTCAGTTGATGTGTTTATTGGTGAACAAGGCTATAAACTCCACTGAGATGTCAGGAGAGCCCAAGGAAAGCTCCCAGTATGTTGGGTGACAGATTTAGGTGAGGCCATGGATAAGAGTGGGCGAGTGTATGGGCTGGAGGCAGCCCCCCCATCAAAGTGACCAAAGCGCCAATGTGATCACTATGCTCCAGGGAAATGTAAACATCCTGAAGGCAGGACTGTTGTATACACACACACACACACACACACACACACACACACACACACCACCAAGCACTTTGCCTACAAGGATAAGCTTTACTAAATGGAATTAAGGATTAGATCTTTGTACTTCTCAATGTGGTTTTTTTGTCTCTGAAATAAATTAAACATTTTAAAATATTAAATTGATTCAGAATGAAATTTAGAACCCTTCTCTGATTTATAAATAATTACAATTACTAATAAAGCCCAGCATTTATACAGCACTTTACAAATAATACATCATTTTAACCTTACAACACCCCTAGGAAGTCAGCGAGTTAGTCCTATTCTATCTATGAGAAAATATTTCAAATTTGTAATTCAATTTACATATAGATAGAAAAATCCAGCATGGAGGAGAGGAGAATGGGTGTGTTAAGAGTCAGAAGGCATCAGTTTGAAGCCCAGCTGGCCATTTAATTCCTATGTGATCCCGAAGAAATCACACCCCTTCTTTGGACCTCAGTTTCCCTGTCTGTAACACTGAGGGTTTGGACTTTGGGTTCTAAATCAACGCGCCTGGGCTGGCTTGGGCAGCACATATACTAAACTGACAGGCCTATGAATACCAAACACTGAGAGAGCAGAGGCCAGTCTCAGGGGGGCTTTCCAACCCCTCCTCCTTTCAGAGTGATGGGGAATATGAGTACAGAACATTGGCTGGACCACGAGGCGAGGTCACTATGCAGCTTGGCCCTGCTAGAAGGCACTTTCACTAGGTGGGGATGGGGAGGGCAGGGTTGGTCCAGAAATGATTGTGCTATACAAACAAAATCAGTTCTAATACGAGGGAGCTGGCTGGACCCGATAGCTTGGAGGGCTCCTTCCAGCTCCAGAGCCAGAATTCTAGGACCCCAAGTATCAATAAAACTTCTCATCATTTATTCAATCCTTCCTCTTGTTGTTGAGTCATTTCGGTTGTGTTCAACTGTCCCTGACCCCATGTGAGGTTTTCTTGGCAAAGATGCTGGACTTGTTTGCCATTGCCTTCTCCAGCTGATTCTACAGATAAGGAAATTGAGGCCAACAGTATAAAGTGACTTGCCCAGGGTCATACAGATAGTAAAAGTCTGAGGCCAGATTTGAATACATGAAGATGAGTCTACCTGACTCCAGACCTGGTGCTCTATCCACGGTACCACCTAACTGGCCCTCTGTTAACTTACTTATTTATGAAAAGAGGTTTTCAATCTGGAGCAGAGCTGCTTCTCAGAGCTTGAACCTCCCTCCTGTCACTTGGGCTTGACTAAAGTTGATGGAGCCCAGCACTAATAACATACAAAAATCATATGTCCCCCATGCAGGGGGAAGCCATGGCTGTCTTCACACCAAAACAAGCATTTCCTTCAAGGCCCAGACATCTTGGAGTGGGTGTGATGGCTCTGAAGAGGAGTGATTAATGAAATATTATTCTTCCTTGTCAAAGACCTGAAGTTACATGAGACTGTCCTAGAAGTCATTTCTCTCCCAGTGTTTACTCATTCAGCCTTCCATGAGGATTCAAACCCCAGCAATAGGATTTCCAGGCTGTGAGTCCTCTGATGTCCTCACCTAAGAGACCCTTCTGTGGCCATCAGACTCAACGCGTGCAAGCTCATGGTCACGTCCATGCTTTTTGTTGCACAGGGCTGAGCCAAAGGCTACTCAGCAGTTTTGATGAAATGCTTTCAGAAGATATTCCTTGGAAGGCTGGGGTTGTCTAAAAGATTTCTGGGATGCTGGCACACACACTGCTCCCTTTCACCAGCCAGGCCAGTCAACCCCACTTGCACACACTACCCTCCATTTCACATCTTCGTGCCTTTGGGCAGGAATGCCCTCCCTCCACACCTCTGCCTCGAGGAATCATGAGCTGTCTTCCAAGACACCTTCTCTGGGGAGAAGACCATGCTGGAAACCTTCCGCAGCTCCTCTTGCCCTCTCTACCAGAGAACAACTTTGTCTTTATGCATTTGTGCACTGAATATTCCCCCACAGAAGAGAAACTTCTTCACAGCAGGGACTGTTCCCGGTCTATGGCCCCTGTACCTGTCCCAGCAAACTCTGCCCCCTCCACCCCCGCACACGCTGGAGGCACAATGAAAAAGGTCAACAAATGTTGTATGCTTCATTCAAACCAAATAGATCATTTACATGTTGTTATTTTAAGTAGACAAAAAGAGTGTCCATTTATCCGTATGGATAAAGTTGAAGGCAGAGGACCCGGTTTCAGATGCTTGACTCTATCACTCCTACTATGGACAGACTTGGGCAAAATCATTTGGTTTCTCCATCTGTGAAATGAGGGGCGTGGCCTACATGAGTTCCCAGGTCCTTTTTAGCTCCAAATTGATGATCCCATGCTTAGTCTAAATCCAAACGAAAATCTTTTTCGAGGTGACCTTACTCCCATGTTAATGGATCCAATTTGTGACTTTGGTCTGCATGTCGCTCAGGAATATAACGAATGAAAGTCGAGTTTGCCATCAGCCAATCAGCATGTGACGCACAATATTCAGCCTTCCCCTCCCACCCTCTGTTTTGTTTTTGTTTTGTTTTTTCAAGTACAATTGGAAAATCCACTTCCTTGGTCTGGCTGTTCCCAAGCTAAGTGATCCCAGCTGTTCAGGAAATACCACGGCCATGAGCGCACAGCTGAGGACAGAGGAATCTATCGGGGATCCCGTCAGAGAGCTCACAATCTGCCAACTGGGCCTGCAGTCCAACCCAGGGCATTCAGCACACCCTAGGAAAGGACAACCTGGCGACTTCTGTCACTTTCTTGCTTTCCAGGGTGAAGCCTAAAGCTAAAGAATGCAGGTTAAAAGCTCTCCAGAAAGAAAGTTTCCCAAGAGGTTCAGGACCTCTCTTCCTTCCTCCTTCTCTCTTTTTCTCCCTCCTTCCCTCCTTCCTTCTTTCTTTCCTCCCTCCTTCCCAGCCCTTCTCCTCTCCCTCTCACTCTTCCTTCTTTTTCTTCCTTCCTTCCTCTCTCCCTTCCTTTATATTTTCCCCAACTGTAAATTTTTGTTGTTGTTTTGGTTTTTTTTTTAATTCACCAACAGCTTTAACTCTGAGCTCAAAGTAATCCTTATTTCTAGAGCATTCTTGACCCATCACCTCATTCAATCCACCCATCCTCTTAGTCCCTCTTCCAAATCTAGTATTAGCAGCAACTAGAAGAGAGAATTCCTTCTTGTCTAATCCAGCCCTCTGTGCCCTCAAGAGCAGTGGCTGGGCACACTGAGGACCAATAGCACCAGGAAAGACTTGAGCTGTGCCTGTCTTGGGCTCAGGCCTTGGCTCCTCTGTCTCCGAGCCTGACCCCTCTATCTCCATATATGCACAAATATATATCTAGATATATTTGTCTCTCTCTATATTTTATCTCTCTCTCTATAAATGTGCAAATATGTATCTACAAAACAGATATAATGTAATGATGTGGGGTTGGGGGAGGGAGGAAATCAGGAAAGATTTCATTCATCAGGTGGATTGGGAGCTGAGTTTTGAAGAAAATCCAGGATTGCAAGCAGAGATGAAAACAGAAATCATGAGGGGTGAGGGACAGCCAGCAAAAAGGGATGGAGACTGGCCAGGTGGTGATGGGTGCAAGAAACAGGTGACCAGTGGGGCTCAACTGCAGGACAGGAAACAGGGACCAAGTTTGTGATTTCATTGATAGGAGGAACTCCCAGGTTCCGGAAATTCCATCCACCAATTCAGGTCCACACATTTTCAGCAATTTGAAGCCTGGAGTACTGAGTTTAATTGATTTGCCCTGAGTTACATAGCCAATATATCACAGGTAGGATTAGAATCCAAGCCTTCCAGGCTTTGAGGCTCTGCTTCTGTTTCTCTGTCTCTGTCCACCTCTCTCTCTGTCTCTCTCTCATCTTTCCTCTTCACCAATACAGATGGGGAAAAAAAAAATAAAGATTTAGAATTTCTAGTCTTAGGGAGTTACCTGGCATTTCAAGAAAAACTGAGAGCCTTTGCCCACAGTCACAGAGCTAGCCAGCTAGAGGGACAGGCTTTCTGGACACCTGTGTTGTGACTTCTACCATTTTGAAACTTCTCTGCACTTTGATTCCTTGTCTATAAACTGAGAGGTTTGAGCTGGGTGGCTCCTGAGGTCTCTCCTGGCTCTCAGGTTATGGTCTCATGGAGCCAGGTCCATGGGCTCCAAGCCCAGTTCTCCTTCCACTTTATCCTTCCCCCACATTCCCTCTCCATTTTGGGGATTCAATGTGGGTAAATTGTGCCTTTAACCTTGTTTCACTTGCCTTACCTCTAAGAGGGTTTCTGTAAGCAAATGTCCCTAGTCTCCAAACAAAACATGTACAAATAACAAAGAATCTCCTCTCCTCATTGTTGAGTCATCACCCATTTCCCAGTAAGATGCAGTCATTCTAGCAAGCCAGAGATGTCGAAGCTTTGTTTGAAATTCAGCCTTTACTCAAAGCACAGCACATATCACCCAAAGATGGGGGAACTTTATCCATACTGAACTTCTGAGAGTGATAAAATGGCCATCCAGTCAATTTCCTGAACACAGAAATAAATAAATGAGATCCTGGGAGAAAATACAGAGAAAACATAGCAGACACAAACCTCATCCACATGCCTCCCATCCCAAATCTATCTCCTGTCCTGACTCTGGATACTCAGCAGAGGTGGGTCAAAGCTATCAACCTCCTCCATAAAATTACAATCCATGTATTTGAAGGGAGACATTCAGCCATTCATTTCTTAATCATTTCTCCAGGACCCTGTCCAATTAAATTCCATTTTCCAGTAGGTTAATCATTTTCTTTGCTCTCCTCTTCATCAGAAGCTATACAGTGCCTGGTCTGCATTGATTTACAATTAGCTCCTGAGACTTAAACCCTTTAATCACTTGGGGTGTCAAAAATGCATTGCCAAGGTACGTTGGCCATGGAGGGTGGGGTAGGGATGGAAAAGGAAGCTGGGGCAGCATCAGTAGGCATTGAATAGGTGGAACCATGGAGAAATATAGTAGTGAAAAGAGCGATGTACTTGGGGTAAGAGGAGCCAGGTTCAAATCCCACCTGTATCTTCACTTGATCTGTGCAATCTTGGGCAAATCATTTCATGTTTTCAGGCTCCTGAGTCCTCATCTATAAAATCAGAGGGAGGGACCCTTTAAGGTCACTCTGCATCTAAAATGCTGTGGTCTCAAGAGGTGATGCTGTACCGTGGATAAAAACTTGGACTTTTAGTCAAAATGGTTCAAGTCCTTCCTCAGAAACTTACCACCTGGGCAGAAAACTCTCTTTGCTAGATGCAAGTCTGGCCAGTGCTTAAGCATTGGTGTAGAGAGATCACAGTGAACGATCGAGTGAGGGTGCTAATAGCTCCCATTTATAACTAACTTTCTCTAATAACTAAAATTTTACAACTCTCAGCTTTTTCAAGTCCTTTGCCGATTGGCTCTGATCCAAGACTTTAGAGTTCTGGGTCCTCCCATACTCACTGTCTGGTTTCATAAGATCCTGCAATCTTGGAGGTGGAAACAACCCGAGAGGTCACTCCATGCAGCCCCCAAAGCCAAAAGGTTGAATTTCTTCCGTGACATGCGGGGACCCTTATGGCTCAAATACCTCCAGGAATGGAAAACTCATTAGGTAGCTTTTCCTTCTCCTTGGTTTCAATCTTTATCCCTTTAACTTCCAGTCATTGTTCCCAGCTCTGCCCTCTGGAAGTATATGGGACACCTTGGATTGTTCTTTAAAAACAAGGCCCTTTCAGAAGGAGAACATCCCTGCTAGGTCCCCTCAGGTATCTTTTCTCCAGACTAAACTCCACATCTCCCCTATTCCCTACCACCTTACCACCCTACTGTCACCACCCCCCCACACACCCACCCAATGATTTCCTTGGGAATTATTCCTTTCAACCAAAGCAGACAAAGGATTGGGACCAGATCTGTGATTTCACTAATATGGGGAAGGTCAGGATATGAAAAAGCCTTATACCAATGCAGCTCCAGACCTTCACTGCAAGTGTCTTAGAGAACTGAGAGTTTGTGTCTTCCCTAAGATCACAAAGACAGTAGGGATCCAAGGCAAGACCTGAACCCAGCTCTTCCTGATCCTCTATTGATGGCTCTCAAGAATCCCAGTTAGTAAAGATTGAGTTTAGCACAAGAAAGGTCCTTAGAGATCACCTCATCCAACCTCCTCACTTTATAAGAAGGAAACCGAGGCCTGGATGATTCTCAGGTCACATAAGCAGTGAGAGGAAGGATCAGGATTTGAACTGAGTACCTTGGCTCCAGACTCAGAGCCATTTGTGGCGGGGCTCTCCAACTTTCCCTTGGGATGCCCTGTACCACCTGGGTCACACTCCTCAGGAGGCATTCACGTTTCCTCTTTCTTTGTTCTTTGGGTCAATGTCCTTCTTACAGCATTGTGCCCAGCTCTGGTCTGACTTGATCAAGTCGGTGATTCTCAAGCATTTATTAAGTGACTACAGTATGCCAGTCACTGTTCTAAGTCCTCAGATGCAAAAATGAAAAATGAAATGAAAGTGGCCTTGGGGAGCCTCCATCCCCCAGAGGGCAGCACAGGAAAAGTGAGGTTGTCAGAAGTGGCCAAAGCTCTTTTGCTACCTAAGACTGTTGACTAATAGACTGCAGTCAAGTAAAACCCTTAAGTCTAACCCAGACTTATGCAGTTAACTTTTAGGACCCAAGCAGGGTTTTACATGGATTCTTGTGCATTTTTCATTAGGGCCATTTTTAGAGCCAGCCCAAATTGGAAGGGTCCTGGTTCTCTAAGGCTACCCCTACATGTCAGCCATTAGCAGCTTCATTCACACACACACACACACACACACACACACACACACACACACACACACAATGGTGTGACGCCAGCAGATCCAGTTGTATTATGGCCCTTTTAAGGAAAAGTTAAAGTCCAGAGAAGTTAAACTACTGCCCAAAGCCAAGCTCTGGACCCGAGACTTCCTGAAGGATACCTAGGCTAGTGATCTTCCCCTGGACCACCTCAATGGATCATCTATGTCAGGTCATCACTGAGGGTGCCTAGGAATAGAGGATAGACCTGGTGTTCTACCCAGTTTGGACAGGGCTCTCCTCCAGGTAACTCTGCTGTCTCACTCCTCAAATGGTTGGGTACAACTTAGCTGTGAACACATTATTACCACCACCCCTTGGGGAAGAATGGAAGCTCGTTGAGGGCAAGGACTTTTTGCTTACTTATTTATACACTCTTTCTCTCATTCATTTTCCTTTGTTTCCCCAACATTCCCAGTAAAAGTTAGCAAACATTTGTTAAGCCGCTACCTGGTAGGTAACTGTCCAGCACCCCCTGTGTTGTGGGCATCACAAAGGTTTTTAGAAGTCTTGACTATTAGGAGGAAGGACTGTTCATGATCAGTGACTTGCTTCCAGCCAAAAGTGAGTTTCTATTTTTCTGTCAGAACCAAGGGAAGGAATTTAACAGAGCATCTCGACCTAAGCTTTTAGCTTTTGAGCATTTTGGAGCAACTGCAAGTCTGAGAGACTTTAGAAAGACATACTTCAGAGGAATGTTTTATGAGGTGAGTGAATATTAAGTTTTTAAGATTGGGGGTAATACATTCCTCTTTGTGCTCCAAATGAAGGTGTTTCATGGGAGCCTAACCCTGGAGCTGGTAGGGAGCCATCTAAACCAATCCCCCCACTTTACATATGAGGAAACGGAGTTCTATCAAGGGGAAGTGACTTTGAATCACAGAATATCAGACCTGGACAGGATTTTAGAAGCTGGCTTTTCTAACATCGTAAATTTACAGATGAGGAAACTGAGGACCAGAGAGGTCAAGTGATTTGTCCACAGTCACACCTGTAACAAATGGCTTTTTGCAATGTAAAGAGCATTTTATTTTGGGTCAGATGATTTTCATTGGAATCCTGGTCTTTCCATTGGCTGCAGTGACTTGGGACAAATTATTTAACCTTCCTGGGCCTCAATTTCCTTATCTGTGAAATGCAGGGTTGGGCTAGCCAACCTCTTGAGGCGCCTTCCAGCTCCAGATCAAGGATCCAACCAAAGTCAGTTTTCTAACTCCAGAGTCAAGCTCCTTCCCACAGCACTCCCTACCTCCCTGCCTTGACTATCAAGCAAATGCATAATGTAATGTCTGATTTATTACATGTTGTTGCTGGGGAAAGGCTATCATAAACTAACTCAAGGGGAGGAATTAGAAAGCATCTATTTTTATGCAAAATGTATTCCACAGTAAATCACTGGGGAGAGGAGAACATGATATAACAGGAGAAGCCAAAATATTTCCAAATGCACTTACTTCATCAGAAGTCATGCTAACCCAGCTTCATCCATCATCCTTCCTTCAGTCAGCTTGAGCTTCCTCTGGGTTAGCAGGTGTCTAGAAAACAGCTGGGAATGCTTTCAGATCAAATAAGCAATGAACACTTATTAGGCACCAAGCACATAGTAGGGCTTTAAAGGCATAAGTGAGACAATCTTTGCCCTCAAGGAACTCAAATTCCATTGTCTATACACGTCCTGATTCTTTGTGTTATAGTAATCACAGATGTAGAGATGGAAGGCATCTGAGAGGTCATCTAGTCTAGTGTCTGAATTTTAAAGATGTGGAAACAGAGGTACAGAGAAGGGAAAGAATTTGCCTGAGACTCAGAGGCACCACCTCATACCCATAAGATTGCCTGTCATGACAGAACAGGAAAATGACAAATGCTGGAGCAGGTATGGAAAAACTGGGACACTGATGCATTGTTAGTGGAGCTGCGAACTGGTCCAACCATTCTGGAGAACAAGTTGGAACTATGGCCAAAGGGCCATAAAACTGTCCATACTCTTTGGCCTAGCAAGACACTATTAGGCATGTGTCCCAAAGAAATCAAAGAAGAAGGAAAAGGGCATATATGAATAAAAATATTTATAGTGGTTCTTTTGGTGGTGGCAAAGAATTAGAAAGGGAAGGGATGTTTATCAATTAGGGAATGGCTGAACAAGTCATGGTATATAATTATGATAGTAAACTACTATGTAGTAGGAAATGGCAAGGGGGATGCTTTCAGAAAAACCTGGAAAGACTTGTATGAATGGATGAAAAGTGAAGTGAGCAGAACCAGGAGAATGTTGTACACAGTATCAGCAACATTGTAACAATGACCAACTACAGATGACTCAGCTCTTCTCAGCAATACACCGATCCAAGGCAACTCCAAAGGACTCACAATGGAAAATTCCGCCCACCTCCAGAGAACTGATGAACTTTGAGTGTTCATTGAAGCAGACTCTTTTTAACCTTATTTTTCTTCTGTTGTTGTTCTCTTTTGCAACATGGCCAACATGGAAATAGGTTTTGCTTGACTGCACATGGATAATCTATGTCAAAATGCTTGTTTTCATGAGGTGTTGGGGGAGAGGCAGCATGGGGGGAGGTAGAAAATTTGGCACTCAAAATTTTAAAAACAGCACATCTAATTGAGAAATGTTTAATGAAATAAGTAAAATATTTTCTTTAAAAGAATAAGGGTTTGAACCCAGATCCTTGGACTCGTAAGCCACTGCTGACTCCTGCACACACACACACACACACACACACACACACACACACACACACACACACACACACACACACACTATCAACCCCAATAGAATGGAAGCTCCCTGAGGTCAGAGACTGTTCCATTTTTGTTTTTGTAATACCGGAACATGGCACAGCTCCTGGCATACCATTGGTGTTAGTTTATTAATATAATTATAAATATCAAATATTCATAAATCATTATGGGTCATACATAATAAATATGATATAATTATCATTCTCATTGATCAGTCATTTTCAGTTGTGTCTGACTCTGCATGACCCCATTTTGGAGTTTTCCTGGCAAAGACACTGGACTGGTTGGCCATTTCCTTCTTCAGCTCGTTTGACAGATAAGGAAACTAAGGCAAACAGGGTGAAGTGACTTGCCCAGGGTCACCCAGCTAGGAAGTGTCTCGGACCAGGTTTGAACTAAGGAAGAGAAGTCTTCCTGACTCTAGGCCTGGTACTCTACCCACTGTGCCGCCTAGTTATTTAATATAATTAGACTAATTACCAATGAAGGTACAACATCCTCATCTCCCCTCTCTGAGCCTCAGTTTTCTCATCTGTGAAATGGAAGGGTTGGATGAAAAGACCTCTGAGATACTTAGCTACTTGACATCTATGCTCTGATATCATTGCTTCCTGTCCCTAGGCCTCAGTTTCCCCATCTGTGAACTGAAGGATTTGAACCATCCAGCTTCTGAGACGTCTTCCAGCTCTGAGTCTATGTTGCTAGGACTCTGTCCAGGGGCCTTTTGGTCCCTTGGCCTTTCTCAGGCATTCTTCCATCATTCAAAAACCAACTCATAGAGAAGACAAAGGATCGCCACGGTTTCAGATCCATTTCCCAGAGTTCTCCAGGACACCTGGAGATCTTCATCCAAGCACTGGCAGAGACTGGGGGTAGGTTGGAAAATATCCCTTTTCTGCCAACACTCCTTTACTAACTTTGGAGAAAGGCACGGCTTCAGACATAGCCTTCCCTGGGCTTTCGCTACATGCAGATAATAATATACAGGTCATTGAGTACACAGAAATAGCGGCTTTAAATGGCCCTGATGGTTATAGGCCTCACCTCCATCCTGCTTCAGCTTCCAGGGTCAGAAACACTGCCCAGCCCTTGAACCTCTCTGTGAATTGAGATAACGAGTTATGCTCAAGAGCAGGAGTGGGGAGCCTAGGGTCTCAAGGTCACTGTGGCCCTCTGGGTGGCCCAAAGCCCCTTCATAAAAGATCTGTTCTGTAAAACTTGGACTCAGTCAAGAAGCTGCACCCAAGGACCTAGAAGGCCACACGTGGCCTCGAGGCAGAAGGTCCCAAATCTTGGCTTTCTCTACTAATTTCAGCCTCATTCACAGTACAATTCAAAACCCCGTTGTCCCAATACAGAAGAAGCTATTGTCAGAGGCAATAGAGCACTAATTTGGAATTAGGGCAGATCTCGGCTCAAACCCAATGAGCCGTGTCTTCCTGGTCAAGTGCCTTAAATTCTCTGAGCCTCAGTTATTCCCTCTCAGAAATGGGAATAATTGACATGAATACTCCCTTCTTCAGGGAGAAAGGCTCTGGAGGGAGGTCCTATTCACAGCTTAGAGGGCTACAGAAATAGGAATTGTCATTCCACGTGTGACAATGACTTCCAAACATGAATCTAAAGGGCCAGGATCATAGGATCCTGGATACAGGGAAGGAAGGGACCTGGAGGGCCATCAGGGCCATCTGCACACTTAAGGCACCTAAGAGTCTTGCTGAAAAGGGCTTTTTTGGGGGGGGCGGGGATGTGCTTGACCTAAGGCACATGGTTAGTACAAATTCCAAACAGATGTTTATGTGCCCATTTCAGGTACTTTCACATCATACAACAAGAAAGGGGATGGAAAAATCTGACTAATTCCAAGGATGTTTTTAAAAAATCTTTGTTGATGTACTGTGTTTACACATTACAAACCTTCACAGAATCCACTTTGTGAGAGGTCTCTTAAAGCAAAGTCAAGGCATCACGTAAAACTAAGAATATGGTTACCTCAACTGAAAAGGCTGTGCAAGATTTCACATCTGGGTAATGCGAAATGCCCCTTCCCCATTTAAAAATCCCCAGACCTCTAGTGGATGAAGCCCAGGACCTGCCTGGGATCCCTAGCTAGGTGACAAGCAACCCCTGTGTTTCTTCATCTAGAGAATGAAGGACAATCTCCTTCTCCTTCGAAATCCCTGTGCCAAAGTCTGCAGATAGGACCCTAGGAAGGATGAAGAGAAGTCAGATTTCCCAATCCCAATTCCTATTCCCCAATCCCCAGCTCCAAAAGGGGGCAGGGAGGTTTGAATCATAGCCCTTGTATCCCAGTTCTCTGGCCCATAGTAAGTACAGTAAATGAGAGGTGGTTTATAGATCTCATCCCCCACCCTCCCCTAGCTTCTCCTACATGGGAGACCTTGGACAAATCACTTGCCTATAAAGGCATTTGGCCCAAGTGGCCTCTGAGGTCCCTCCGTTCCAGTGTGGAGCTATTGTGTCTGGATGTTTCAAGCCTCTCTTGTTTTGCCGAAAAGAATATAAGCTCCTCAAGGTCCAGGGCTGCGTCAAGGTCAAAGACTGTGGTTTGTGTCCCTGTAGCCAGTGCCGAGCATGTCGCACAGTAGGAGTACGCTGACACACAGTAGGTGTACAATGACACACAGTAGGTATGAGCGGCTCACGATGGACTTAGATCCAATCCTGGTGCCACCACTTACCCCGATGACTTTACCCCAGCCCCCTCTTTCTGGGCCTCAGTCTCTCTATCTGCAAAAGGAGGAGCCAGAGCGCAGCCCACCTGGGTCCCTTCTAGCTGTAAACCCCAGAACCTGTGAACAGCACCTTGCAGCTCGCAGGTTTTCCCGTTTTCCCCTCTGCTGGCGCATGATCCCGCCATATGTATTACTTCCCCGGAGTAACCATGAAAGGAACGAAGTACACAAAGAAAGAAGCAGCGTCTCATAGGCTGATCCCAGAGCTGGTAATCCTGACCTCCTTTTGGGCTGCAATTCTCCTGTGACTGCGCTAACCCGGCAAGTGTTAACATCTCTGCACGGGAGCGGAGCAATCTAGGCAGGTGGAGGAGGAGTAGGGGAAGGGGGTGGGAGTTCTGAAAAAGCCGGAACCCTCCGCAAGCTGGGTGCAAAGGCTGCCGGCTCAGCCTGGAAGGCTCTACCCAGGTGCCTCTGGGCAAAAAGGGTAGTGGTCGTGCCGAGGCCGCAGTCACACAGAGGCAGGGGAGCGATGGTCAGTCACTGAGAAGGGAGTTTTCATTTTTAAAAATATACATGTGCCCTCATGTTCCCCTCCATCCCCCTTCTAGGGAGTGAGCCCTCAGAATCAAATGCTTAAAAAAGAACAAGAAAAAGAAATTTCATTTAAAAAACCCAAGATATCAAAAAAGCCTAATGTTAGGTGCACAGTCCCACACCCATTGACTCCCCCCCATTCTGTAAAGAAACAGAGGCATGTGTCTTCTCATATCACTTTCCTGGAACTAAAAATGATAATTAGGTTTTTGGGGCTTTCTTTTTTGCTTTTTGGAGGGGTGAGGGTAGGGCAGTTGGGGTTAAGTTACTTGCATAAGGTCACACCACTAGCAAGTGTTAAGTGTCTGAGGCTGTATTTGAACTCAGGTCCTCCTGACTCCAGGGCCAGTCCTCTATTCGCTGGGCCACCCAGCCGCCCTAGTAATTGGGGTTTTGAAGCATTTTCAGTTATGCTTGCTTTATGATGATAAGAATCATAACTTAAATCTTAATATGTATATAGCACCTGGGGCAGCTAGATGGCATAGTGGATGGCTAGAACACTGGGCCTGGACTCAGGAAGACCCGAGTTCAAATCCTGTCTCAGATACTTTCTAGCTGTGTAACCCTGGGCAAATCACTTTACCCTGTTTGCCTCAGTTTCCTCATCTGTCAAATGAGCTGGAGAAGGAAATGGCAAACTTCTCCAGTGTCTTTGTCTGTGACCCAAATGGGGTCATAGAGAGTCAGACAGAGACGAATGACGGGTGTGCCCAGCACTGTCCTAGGTGATGGGGGTACAAAAAAATACAAAGAGAAGGTCCCTGTGATTGAAGATCCCCAGATGAGGGAAGGTATATGAGGGAAGCAATAGGATTTAAGATTGTCTGGGTGGACTGGAGACAGACAAAGAAGACCACAAAGCCAGGCAGGGTGTGACCTGACCCTGGGAGTAATAGGGAGCCACTGAGTGTTCTTGACCAGGAAAGGGCAGGACAGGAGCACGAACACTGAGAAAAGTGATCTGACGGGGAACTACCAGATTCACTGGAATTGAGCAAGATTCAAATAAAGGAGACAGACTCTAGGAAGAAAGAAAGCATTTCACTGGCACTGGGGAAGAAATTTGGGCTCCATGGGCAGAAAGCAATGACCTTGCCTCTTTCATTTAGGTTTCCTTCCAGTTCGGATTCATTTCTAAGCCAAACTGGATCTTCGGAATGCCTGTATTTCAATGAGTTTATCTGTGACATATTGAACAGCTACAGAATGCAGGGCTTAAAATCAGGAAGAGTTGGGTTAAATCCTGCCTTGCACACCAACTAGCTAGGCAGGACTGGGAAGGTTCTTTCATTTCTCTGAGCCACAGAATGAAGGACTGGACCCAATGGCCTCTAGGGGCCCGTCCTGATCTCAGTCTACGATGCTACAAGCTAGGAACCAAGAGCGTTCATCTCCATCCAGACAAAAGGCTCAAAAAGAAGATTCACTTTAAAACAAAAACCAAAACCCAGGGCACTCAGTCTGGCTTCTGCCACGTGGGTGTGGCAGCTTTGGCTAAAAAAGTCTGTCCTTATGAGGGACGTTCTAGCCAGTAAAAGCTTAGCAGTCTGGAGCCGAGAGGGCCGAGACTACATTCCCAGCAGAGAAAAGCCCGTGACCATAGGCAGAAGGCACGGATGGTCCCGCTGTGCTGGGAAACATAAGGTGCTCTGTCCCCAGGCATTCCTTCATAAGGGGGGGGGGGGGGGGGCGGAGAACTACGTCCATGTGCCAGCGAGGAAGCCCTAAGGAGGAACGTTCCCAAATTTCCCTTCTAGACTTTTTTTATTAAGTGGTTTTGCCCCTAGTAAACTAGAGAAAATATAAACATACAAAAAGGGACTGAGACACTGTGATCTGCACCCCCTTCCTCCACTTCCCATTTAGCTGAGGGACCAGAGCCTAGTGAAGAGAGAGAACTGACAGCTCTCCATGCCCGGCACTATAGGCGATGCAAAGAGGCATGACTCCGTGGCTGCCCAAATGAATCCTGCGATTCAGCAGAGGTGACGTCCTCTGGCGACCACTGAAAGTTCACTTTAGAATTATTTTTAAACGGTTGATTTTTATTGTGGTTTTTTGTTTCCATATTACCTAAATCTCTCTCTACCTAGAATTCTTAATCCAAATTCCCAGAAGCCCTGGGGGATTTCTGAGTAGCATACGTGAAAGATTCCCTTTCTTGGGAGAAATCCAATTTACGTGCAGCTTCCTTCTTAATGAGGTCACAGGTGGGGCAGTGAATCGGTTCCTTCCTTTCCTCCAGCCCCTTCCAGGATGCCTTCCTCTTACTTGTAACTAGCTTAGCCCTACTGGCCAGAGCCAATACTGCCTGGGTAGAAGGGGGGTGGTAGGCTTGAGCTCACCCCGCTTTTAGCATGGCCAGCTTGGGGGAGGGGGAGGAATGCTCACAGCTTTTTCGGCTCAGCATCTGCAACCTGAATTCACAATGAGGGTCAGCTTTTCTCTCCCAGCTTACATGGCCCAAAGATGAAAGCCAGACCTGATTAGGCAGCCACCTAATCCTCGGTACTTACTATGGAAAGGAATTACCTACATTTCAAATCTTCATTTGGTCCACGGAGCTAAAACTCCTCTATCTTTTATTGATTAACTCTTGAGATTGGCTTGGATCTCAGCTTATGTAGATAAGTATCCTCAATCATTAAAGAAGGATTTATTTCAAAAGCCCAGCTCGAGGGCTCCGTCTTCCAAGCAGGCCAGTCAGAAGAGACGCTTCTCTCCTCCCAGCGCTTGTGGAATTGGCGTCCTCTACCTCATATAGATGTTCTATTCTTCCTATAGGAGAGTTCACAGAATCACAGAATTTGAGAAGGGAAGCTCAGAGACTGCCTAATCAATCCGTTCATGAAAAGAATCCCCACTAGAATGAATACAGCAAGCAGTGGTCCAGTCTCTGCTTGAAGACCTCCAGGGAGGGAGAACTCACCAGCCCTCGAGGCACCCCATCTCACTACTAGGTGGGGAATTCTTCAAGGTCAGGGACTATATCTTGCTCATCTTTAGAACTCTCTCCACTCCCCATGTACAATCCATTAATACACAAATATTTGACAAATAAAGGTATTTCCTAAGCCTTGGTATAGACTCCATTGGGTTTCTCCAATCAATAGCCATTCTCAACTTCGTTCTGACACCAGAAAGTTGTATTACAGTTATGAAGTTTATAAGTTAATCATACCTAGGGGCGGGAGCAGAGCACATTGTCTCTGATGTTCACTACCTGGTACTATCTTGGTCAAGTCACTTGTTCCTGGATTTTAAGTGTCTTCAGCTATAAAATGGAGGCAGGATTCACCTAGTTGGCTTTTGAGGCTCTCTCTGCCTCCAGAGCTATGAGTCTAACATTGTAGGCACTCAATCAATGCCTATAAGTTGGGACTGTATCAATGGCATGTATCACAGATCTTTGGAGGGTACCCTCTGGTGAATAAGCTGTGATTCTCAGTCCATGAAGTCACTCTGAAGTGTTTAAGTGCTCCTAAAGGATTCTCTGGGGACTTTTCTCTTCAAAGTTGGTTTAAGTAAAAGATAGGGGAGAGTCCAGTGGTTGGCTCCTCCAGGCTGTTGTCAGTGGACCTGTTCACCCAACCTGACCAGGTGACTAGCTCACAGACATCCTCACTTACTTTCCTATATGCAAAGTGAACATGTCCTGCCAGGGTGGACCCTGATTTCACCCCCACTCCCCTTTTTAAGTTTGCAAATCTTGTATGCCTGTGGATTTTCCCCACATACAACTCCAGTGTCCTGTCCCACACTCTCATGCACACATTGTGCATTTCGTACATAGTATGCATTTCCTTGGGGGCAGTTAAGAAGTGCAGAGCATAGAGCTGAGAATCAGGAAGCCTCACCCTTGAGAATTCAAATTCAACCTCAGATACTTCCTAGTTGTGTGACCCTGGGTAAGTCACTTATCCCTGTGTGCCTCAGTTTCTGTATCTGTAAAATTAGCTGGAGAAAGAACAGCAAACCCCTCCTGTATCTTTGCCAAGAAAAACTGCCAACGGGGTCACAGAGAGTTGGACACAACTGAAATCGCTCAGCAACAAGAAGTGCACTTCCTTATCTGTGAATGCCTTTTCTCCAAGTAACACAAGTGTTTTGAGAAGAATGATTTTTACTTTTTGTCTGTGTAGATCTGGCACTTGGACATGGGAGATGCGTGAAAACCATGCTGAATTGACTTGAATAGTACAACTCCACAATCCTCAGTGGCATCTGAGGGGCTCCACAGCACATGTCCCAAGCACCCTTCTGGCCTGTCTTTCCTGCTACTCCTGCTCATGTACTTTCCATTATACACCAAGCAGACTCCCTGCTAGTCTGGGCTCCCTTTTGTGCCTGCATAGACGGTTCTGAGTATTCAGGCTCCACTCTCTCCTCACGTCTGCCCTTTACATCCCCTAGATTCATGTGAATCTTTCCCTTATGACCCAAATTTTAAGTACTCTACATATACTGAAATTGCTGTACGTAACTCAATGTATGTTCTGCTTTTCCCATAGCAGAATGTAAGCATTGAAGATGGGTTATTTCATTTTCCCTTCATGTCCCTGGCACCCAGCATAGTGCTTTGCACACAGTAGGTATCTAATAAATGTTTGAAGAATTATCAGGCAATCAGCAAAAGTTTGTGAAACACCTACTGTGTGTCAGGAACTGTGGTCATTTTTGCTGAGATAAAGATAAAATGAAAACAATCCCTGCCCTCAAGGATCTTACTGAATTAAAACAACAATAAGTCATTCCTGAGAAAATTCAAATCAAATTCATCGAGGGCAAAGATTTCCCCAAACTAGGCTGAGTTCTGCAAGTGCAGCCCTGGAAAGCTCCAAGAAGGTGGCTGCCAACCTACCTCCCCATCAGGAGCAGCTGAGCAGCATCATGGGATGGAGACCTTGGGTCCCACGTCTGCTTGAACAAACCCTGTGATGCACCTGCAGTTTGACTGTTGCCCCACAGCCACTTAATAGACAGTTATGAGAATTCACCTTGAATAGAGAACACTACTAACTGCCAACCACTTGGGTCACATTGGGCTCCAAAAGGGAAAACTCAGAATGTTTGCTTGTTTGCTCATTCCAGACTGGGCACCGATAATTTATTCTAAGATAAGCTGATCACGATCCCTTGTTATCTCCTACTGTGAAGCTGATAGAAACACACATGCATGTACCTACATACTGAATCTAAGAGTAAACAATTAATTCTCCCGGGAAGTCCGGAGGCACACATGCTTAAACACACTGGAGGCTGGTGTAATGGGAAGGGAGGCTCCACTGGCACCACACTCTCTTCCTCTATACTTCTCCATTATCTAATGAAAAAGCAAAAAGAACTTCTCCTCCCTCCCCCAGTCTTTTCTCTCCTATCCTACCCTCGAGTCTTGCCCTGGAGGATTACAGAGCTTTCTAGCCATCTGGAGCCTGAGAAACTCCAATGTGCCCATGACATCTGCAGGCTTACAAAGTGGATCTCTGATGATTCACAAGTGTCCCAATTACTGGCTGGCTGAGGGGTGGGGGGTGGGTAGACGAGGGTGGGTCTGTTGCTGTTTTTTCTCCTTTGTTGATAGGTTACCAATCTTTCTTAGCATTCTAAGTCTTCTACATTCTATAGATGGGAGGTGAGGGTGGAATTCAAGATGGAGATATGTTCTCCGCTTCTCTTGATGAGATAATCAATTTGTCTGTTCTCAAAGGAAGTCCATGGCAAACATGAGAGCCAGAATTTTTGGAATTTCACCAGATCCATCTTGAAGCTGGCTTTCAGCAGGGCTCCCTCAAACTGCGTCTCTGGAGTCCTTAGAAAAGAATGAGCAAATTGGAACTTCTGTCCATTCGTTTCCACTAAGCTTAAATTGTATATTTAGAGCATTCATCTCAACAAATTCAAGAAACTGCCTGAATTCTTTGCTTGTCCTGGAATTGGATCATGTCTGGTCTAGTTTGAAATAACCTAAGCAGACCATCAACTGGGGTTTGGGATACATTTTTGTCATAGAGAGAGATCTGTGTTGTGGTGCTATTTATCATAATGGGGTTTATCTTCCTAGAAGCCCGAGAACAGAGATTAACAGCTTCTCAGTTTGGCCACCCTGGAATGGGGGCCAACACCTCAATGAAGGGCTTTCTTTCCCCTCCCATATACTTTAGCTTTTCCTCACTTACTTCTAAAGGGTGCTGCCATTTTGTCAAATGACTCTTGAATGATTCCCCAAAGATTTTCCTACCTTTGTTGTAGGTATCAGCTGTAAGGAGACCTCACCTCAAATTGTCCATCATGGTTCAGATCATTCCCTAATGGTGGAGAGATTCACAAAGTCTGTATGTGACAGTTTCTACCCATCTAGGAAAGCTGGAGAAGCAGCCCAGTGACACATGGTATGCCCACTGTCTGAGTGCCTGCCAAGCTAAGTTTAGAGGGCTTGTCACCAGACTGAGTGGGGCAATGACTTTTGGGGACAAGTCAACATTCCAAGCATACCTATTAAAAATAGGAGTTGCAATTTGTACCCTAAGACCCAAATAAACAGGTCTTCCTATGACATCCCCCATTTCCCATCTTGGTGCCTGTGCACTGGTCAATCCCTATGCCCTCCTCACCTTCACTTCATGGGATCCCACCTTTCTTCAAGCACCACCTTCCACATAAAGTCTGTACTGATCTTCTTGACAACTACTGAATACCTTGCATTTAAATGCCTTATAGTTAGACAGATACACTTATAAAGCATCATGGTCTACCTAATAGGTCCATGAAGATCTGAAACAAGTCCCACCCTTTGACATACACTGCCTTTACAGCCTCAGATGAGTCACAACATCTCAGGGCTGTAGGTGGCTCTCTGACTGGAGGGGCTGACCTGCATTGGGAGAGGGAGTTTCCTCACTTGGGAATTCTCAGTATCATTGACATCACAGGTCTAGTGCAGCTCCTTCTAATTATACATTCATCTGTTATCTTTAGCACAGACTATCAAGCTACTTGAATGCAAGAAGGGTCAAAGGATCATAGATGAAGAGCTAGATAGATGGCAAAACATTCTTTCCACCCTACTTTTGAAAAATAACTGTCTTTGTATTCCCAGCACCCTACCATGCTGCCTGTTACTGAGAAGATCTTTTATAAATTCATGTTGATTGATCAGGTCCTCAGACTGGGAAAAATCACAGATGTGCAGATGACTGAGCTTCAGTGGTGCTGAGCCCCTCTTCCCTGGAGATCCCCAAGTATAGCCTAGACAACAACTTGTTGCATAATTTATAGAAATGTTTCTGGCTTCCATCACGGGCTGGACCTTGGAAATTCACAGAATTAGGATTTGGAACTGGAATGGACCCCAGAGACCATCTAGTCCAATCCTCCCATTCCACTACTACTACTATTACTAGTACTTCTACTACTACTAGTAGCATTGCTATATGTGCATATATATGTATGTATATATGTGAAATGGCTCTACCAAATATAGAGCTTTAAAGTTTCTCAAGATTCTTCAAGTTTCTCAAGATGAATCTACTTAAAGATTGAAAGGGATCCACATTCTCAATTGCATTTATTTTTTCTGTCTCCCTAGGTCCCAGTTACAACATTACTGCCCTTCTAAGAACAATCTTTCAAATGAGAATCCCACTCCCACTGCCTAGGGCAAGAAGAAAGGAAGTCAGACACTTAACAAGCATTTATTAAGCACCCACTATATACCAGACACTGAAGTTCTGGGAATACGGAGAAAGGCTAAAAACCAAGCTCTCAAAGGAGCTCCCATTCTAAACAGAGAGACACCAACAGCTACATATATGCAAAATAAAGACAAAATAAACAGTGTGATCTCAGAGAGGAGGTCCAAAGGGTTAGGACAACTGTGAAAGGCTTTAGCTGATCTGGGTAATATGAAAATGTATCGGGTGTGGATGTGTCCCTAGTGAGCACCACATCAGCTTCCTTGCTGGAAGCATAAATAAACACCTTCCTCTGCAAAAAAAAAAAAAGGGGGGGGGTGGCTAGGTGGTGCAGTAGAGCTTCAGACACTTAACACTTGCTAGCTGTGTGAACTTGGGCAAGTCACTTTTATTTTATTTTTATTTTATTTTTTTTCCTTTTTGGAGGGAGAAAGGCAGGGCAATTGGGGTTGTGACTTGCCCAAGGTCACATGGCTATTACGTGTTAAGTGTCTGAGGCTGCATTTGAACTCAGGTCCTCCTGACTCCAGGGCCTATGCTCTATTCACTGTGCCACCTAGCCACCCCTTGGGCAAGTCACTTAACCCCAATTGCCCTGCTTTCTCCCCTCCAAAAAAAAAAAAAAAAAAAAAAGGAAAAAAAAACCAAAACGTATTGGGCCCAAGTCAAGGAGATAACTCCCTATGTCATGATTTCCTTCCTGTCCTCTCTCCCTTCTCCCACCCCCACCCCCACTCTACTTCCCTTACAAACAACAAGTATTACACAACTATTTGCTCCTTCCCAAAGTAAAAGAACTCTGAAAAAAAATGACATCCTCCCTGAGCCCACAAAGGAAATTATGGCTGACCTTCTTGACTGATCCACTCAATCCTTCCTTTGCACACCTGGGACAGGGCTATTATGAACACATTTCTTTTTTGCCTTTTTTTTGGAGGGCAGTTGGGGTTAAGTGACTTGCCCAAGGTCACATGGCGTGTGTGTGTGTGTGTGTGTGTGTGTGTGTGTGTGTGTGTGCGCGTGGGTGTGTGCGTGGGTGTGTGTTTTAAGTGTCTGAGGTCGCATTTGAACTCAGGTCCTCCTGACTTCCAGGGCCTGTGTTCTATTCACTGCACCACCTAGCCGCCCCAAACTCACATACTTTTCTTTTTTGTTTTATTTTATTTTATTTTTCTCTTTAATTGTATTTACTTATTTTCTTGTTTACATCATTCATTTTCACGAGATTTTGAGTTACATATTTTCTCCCCATCTTTCCCCTACCCACCGCCCCAAAACAGCCATCTCAATGTATCCCCCCTCCCCCAGTCTATTCTCTCCTATGTCACTTTTCTATAGGGCAGGATGGATCTCCCAACCACAGTGCCTGTGTATTTCGAGTTCCAGTTGGATGTAGTTAATAATAATAATAACAATAATTGCAGATATAGATATAGATATATATTTATAACATTTGATTACAGAACTTTAGATTCTAGATTCTTTCTCTTCCTTCCTCGTCACCCACCCCCACTGGAAGGACAAGCAATCAAATACAGGCTGAATGTGTGAAATTACGCAGAACCTCTCCATAGAAACTCACATATTTTTCAAGATATTGCACAGAAGGGATCTGCCAAGCCTTTTGCATGTGGCGGTTCATACACATCAGCTAAATAAATGCCCAGGTCCCTAACAATACCCTGCTGACCCAGTGGAAATGTAGTAGAAGGCTAGTATAGCAACAGGAGCAAGATTGTGATCAATAGCTGAGGCTAACTCCCATGGGTGGAAGATGGGGAGACAAGGGGGGAAAACATGATGACGGGAATAACAATGGTCACTCAGTGAGCTAAGGATCAGACCTCACTTCAAGATACATTAGGAAAAACAAATCCACAGAAGTACCAGCTCTGAAGCCCTGAGCTCCTTCTGAGTAGGGGCTGAGGCCAGGTCCGCTCACCCAGACCTCAGTTTCCTCATTTGTACAATGAATGGTCCCTTTTAACTCTGTATTTATGACCTTAGCCCATGCCCTCAGCAGCCTTCCATCAGCCCCCCCCCCCACAAGACCAGAGAACAAGCCCCAAAGCACTTAACCCTTTCATCCCCAGAGCTTCTGCCCAGGAGCCCCACTGCCGTGACAGCCATTACCAGACACATGTAGACCTGGCTCCAGCCAGCTTTGACTTCATTCTTCAGCCAACTCCTTGCCACCTGATGCTCTGCTCTCACACTCTTCCCCATAGCTTTCCAACTCGTTGGTTCTAGAATCATAATCAGGTGAACTTTGCCTTTGCTACTGGAGAGGGTCTGATGACCCACTGCCGTCTGGTGCCCCTCATCACGCCTGTAACATTTCCAAACCACATACACCTACCTGGTTCCCATTCCCAAGCAAGTTTTATCTCCCCCTATTACAATGTGGGTCTTCCAACAAAGGTTGGATAAGCACTTGTTAAGGTTACTATAGAGGCTGTTCCTCAGGTTGGAATGCACATTTTCCCCTCATGTCCCTCCTTCTCCTCAAAAGCCATCTCTTATAACAAAGAATTAATTTATTTTGGTGAAAGAGGAAACTCCCTGGATCCCAAAGCTCAAAGTTCAAATCTCAGCACTGCTGTTCAATAGCTGTAGAGCAGGCACATGGTCTGTAAGCTAGAAAATCGGGGCAATGAACTCGATTGTGTCCAAGGTCTCTCCTGGCCTAGATCTAAGATTCCATGCAAGACAATTAAGATGGAGAAAATCTTCAAAAGGTCTGAAACTGAGAATGCGTGGGGCAATGCTACCGATGCAGCACCTCAGCAACACGCCTGGGGCCAGACATCAAAGGCGTGGCCAAGCCCCAGGTCCCATGCCTCCAGAAGGCCACAGGCCACATGACCATCACCCCCACCAACAGAAAAGGCTAAAGACAAACTGACGCTTCTTTGCTTCTGAGACTTTATCATCTTTAATGAATTCGATTTTTATCTAAATCATTTGATTTGTTCCTGAGAGCAGGGAGAGGGAGAGAAAAGTCATCTGCAGAAGCACATTCCTTCCCAGACGAAAGAGCAGCCTCGTGGGCACAAAGGGGGCAGCCAGTGGAGGAGGCTGGGAAGTGAGTCAGCGGAGTCGGGTCTGGTAAAGTAGGCGATGTTCACCAAGGACGGTGGAGAATGTCTGCAGAGGCTGACATAGCATCCCCTTCTGATGACTGTGCCTGTGAGAGCTGGCCAGGCTGATCTCTACCAAGCCTTCAGTGCTCTCCAGCCTTGGAAGCAGGAGACCAAGGGTACGCAGCAAACAGAGTGCTCTGCGGACTTTCTAACGTATATCCAAAAACAAGCAAGCTTTCATTGAGAGCCTACTGTGTGCTCAGAATTAGGTCTGTCTTGGATAGTGACAGAAAAAAAAATACAGTGCCTGCCATCAAGAAGCTTACATTCTGTTGAAGGAAACAACACTTATACATACATATATATACACGTGTTTATATATGTATATTCACATATGTCTGTATACATGTTTATGTGTGTGTGTACACATGTCCCTTCCTGCCCCATACACAGGGCTGAATTGGAACTTGAGTTTACACCCTGATTTGGGAATTGGTTCCATATCCTGGCTCTGAAACCTATTAGCAAGTCCCTTCTTCATTCTGGGACTCAGTTTCCTCATCCATAAAGTGAGGGAGGAAGGTGGACTATCTTTACCTTCCTACTCCAAATTTAGGATCTCATGAAATCTCAGAATTGTGGAGATGTGACACATATTATCCCTACATAGAACACAGCCTTCGATGACCAACCCTGGTCTTTCTCTTCAAAATTAACTACTCACATTTATATGGAACTTCAAGGCTTTGAAGGGGCTTTCCTCATAGCATCCCTGGGAGGTAAACAGAGCAAGGATCATCGCACCCGTTTCAACAGATGAGGGAATTTAAGCTCAGAGAGGTTAAAAAGAAACTCGACTCATCAGGGTCCCACAGATAAGTATTGGAGCCAAGATTACAAACTCCTGGCTGCCTGACCTCAAGTCCAACCCTCTTTCCCCTCCAACCCACGGCCTCTCCTCAGATTTCCAACTCCATCCTGGCAGAATGAGAGAGAGTTTTTAAGGATAAAAGGTTAAAATAAAAATCATTTTTAAAAGTCGAAGGGAGTTGGTGTTTTTGTTAAGGAAATAAATGAACCCAATTGCTCTCCCACGCTGCATAACATATGCTCCAGGAGATAAAAGAAAAAGTCATTTGCTTTCCAGTCTTTTCCAGCCCACAAAATTTCCCACCACTCTGCCACCCCCTGGGAAGAGGATGACTCCACTGCCCAACCTTTCCACAGTGGACAAACTTATAAAAGAAGCTCTAAGGACCTGTGGGTCTCTGCCCTTAGCTTCTGCACCTCTGCAGCTGATATAGAGGACCCTCCATGAGAGCAAGCCAGCAGTAAGAACTTCAGTGAACTCACCAGCCATTCATGAAATGCCCATCTCCAGGGTGCAGGGCACTAGGCCAGGCCCAGCAAGAGAAAGTAGATTAGTGGGTAAGGAAGAGCTGAGTCTGGCCTGCCCACATTCATACTTGTCCTTTTACTCATTCCGAACTCGACAGCTTAATTACAGTCTCTCAACTGTTTACAGAAATGGCAGCTCAGCAAGTCACCCAAAGCTCTCTAAGGAGGAGGCAGTAGCTGGAATGTTGGCTCTGGAACTGAAGGGAGCTGGATTCAAATCTCAGTTCAGTCACTTCCACCCTAAAAGGACCCTGAATGAGTCACTTCCCCAGACCTTAGTTTCCTCAGCTGTAAAATGATGCCTCTAAGATCCCTTCTAACCAGAGAGCCAAGAACCCATGATCTCCAGGGAGGCTGAACATGCCCATCTACATACATTTGGGGTTTGGGCATCTGGAAGGAGGAGCTAGTTCTCCATAATGAGGCAGAGACAAGACTGCTGGGATCTCTTCCAGCAGGCTTACCCCTTTCTCTTGCCTCTGCTTTGCCTTAAGATGCCAAATAGCCCCATCCTTTCTGGCTTCCAGCCACCTATTTTCCAGGAGAATTTTCCTGACAACTCGGTGAACCAGGCAGATGTAGAAGGGGTACCAGGTTCCTATGAACCAAGACGGGAAACGGTCTCCTGGACCATCTGCCTTCCATAAGCCTTAATGGCTCCCCAGTGCCTTGCGGATGAAATAAACCATTCATCTCTGCTCCATCCTATCAAGCCTGATTCCACCTGATCTGCCTCAGACATAACACCCTTCAGCCAGGCTGGCCTATTGGCCACTCCCTATAGGTGACACTCTATTTATCTCTCATCTCCATACCTTTGTACAGCTTGTCCCACAAAGCTAAAGTGATCTCCCATCCTCACCTTCGTCTCCAAGAGCCCTCGTCTCCGTTCACAGGCATCTCCCTGCCCCTTTCTGTAAGAGGCCCTTCCTTAGTGCTCCCTGTAGGAGTGCCAGGTGGGGCAGTGGAGTCAGCAAGACTCAAATTCAAATCCAGCCTCAGACACTGGCTGTGTGATTCTACATAAGTCATTTAGCTTTTGCTTGACTCAGTTTCCCCAGCTGTAAAATGGGGATAATGATAGCACCGACCTTCAAGGATCAAATGAGATGTCTATGTAAAGTGCTTAGCGCAGTATCTGGCAAACAGTAGGCGCTCTTTAAATGCTTATTCTCTTCTTGCCTCCCCCTCCACATTCTCCGAAATTACTTTATAGCTACTTGATCTTGTTTTAACTTAAGTTTTCACTGATGTTTTGCTTTCACACCATCTCCATTTCCCAACATTTCTTCTTCCCTTGTATATGCATGCATGTGTACATCTTATCTCGCCTTATAAAATTAATGAACATGAGCACCCCGAGGGCGGCCAGGTATTTATTTTTCTGCTGGAACCCTCCCGTGTCTTGCATAGCACACCCTTAAAAACTGCCTGAGGAGTGACCGACTGTTTTCACATTTCTTTGTATTAGATTGTAGAAAATTCTAGAAGGGACCTCAGAGAGAGGGGAAGAGATTTCCCCAAGGTCACAGAGGAAAGCGAATGGCCAAGCTGAGATCTGAACTCGACTCCAAAACCACAGTTCTTTCCACTGCACCACACTGCCTCTCATGTATTGTTGCTTCCAAGGAGACTGTAAGCACCTTAAGGGCTGATCCTGGTGATGCACCACAAGCATGATTCTGGAGATAAGGGATCCAACTGATATGAAAAATTGACATAAAGTCTGTTTCCCTTTTGGCTTCCTCTATTCAGCACCATGGACAATGCCTGACACACAGCAGGCATTTAATAAATGCTTGCTGAATAATCTGGCTTTTTTTCATCTGTGAACACACAGCAGCACTTTTCTTTCCCACCATATTTCTCTATAAGTCAGGATTTCCATTTCCAATGGAAACTGGGGGAGGTTGTAGAACAAGGCCTAGACAGAGGAGTCCAGCAGGGGTGGCAGCAGTATTAATTAGTCCCCAGCAGAGTTTAATGAGCACCCTGAGAGAGTCTCCCAACCAGACTAATGAAGACTGGTCAGTCAGTATTACAGTCATGTTGACCAGACTGAATTATCTCTGAAATGAGTGCCAAGGAAGACCAGCCAGAAAGCTGCAGGGCTGTCCCCCATCATGAAGAATCCAGTCTGCCAATACCCACGAACAAGGCTGAGGCCAAACCTTTGTGTAAGGAGATCAGACCGCCCGGACGTATTCACTTATCCATTAGTGCCAGCAGGCTGGCTTGTGTGCACATTCTCCTCTTCTGATGCCTCCCAAGGGTGTGAAGGTGATTCTGGATTCTGGAACTATGCCAAGTGCAAGCACGAGCAATCCCACTGGAAAGGCTCTCTAATATGAGCTCCTCGAGAGATGCTATCTGTTCTGAGAAGCAGCCTGGTTAAGGTGGGAGGGCATCACCCCTAGGTTCATTAAATGATTGATTTTGGCATGTTCCGGGTCTGGAATGCCCTTCCTCCTTAGCCTCACCTCTTAGGTCTAGTTTCCTTCAAAATTCAGTTCAAGGGACACCTACACAAAGCCTTCCCTGAGCCCCCCAGCCCCCAGCTGCCAGTACCTCATCACCTTGTACGTATTTTCTATATACCTAATTACGTGTTGTCTTTACCAGCTAGACTGGCAGCTCCCTGAGGGCAGGAACTACTTCAGTTTTGTCCTCGTGCCCAGATGGTATAACCCAATGCCTGGCACACTGAAGGCCCTTAAGAAATGCTTGTTCATTAATTCACGTACCTGTCGGCTCTCCCCAGAGAACGGGAGCTTTCCAGGGCTGAAAGGGTTTAACTCTTGTGTTTGAATCTCCGGTGCCTGTGACACATTGGGTGCTTAATAAATGCTTGCTAACTGAAACATAAAAGTCGCCCAACCATAGCTCTCATCGTTATCCAGGGGATTCAGAAACAAAGTGTGGCAGAGACAGAAACCCTTGCATGTGCTCTCAGCGTGTACAACATCATCCTCGCTGCTGAAGGAGGCCGAGGAGATGGCGAGGCACCCGCTGGGGGCTGCCCCCTCCTTCTGAGGCTCCCTCATGTGCAATTAGGAGAGGCTCAGCTGAAGCCCCTCACCCCTGTGCCAGGGCCTCAGGATCTCAGCTGTTCAGCAAGAAGGTCCCCCGCAGGGATGCGGGATTTGAGGATGCGCTTCCTCCTGCTAACCCATCTCCTGCCTAGCTACGGAACATTGTGAGGGTGCAGGTGCTGCCTCCTCATCCTCGCTGGTATTCTGCAAAGTGAGACTCCCTCGCTGCCACCAGAATGCCACCAAAGAGGTCCCGGCGGGGGGGGGGGGGAGGAATGACCCAGGTGCCTGATGAAAAGCAGGGCTACCAGGACAGGCTGGGAGGGAGCCACAGAGATCTGCCCCTGAAAAGAGACTTCTATGACATTTCACAAAAAAGCTCCCCAAGCTGGCGTTCTCCACAGCTTCATTCAAAATCCAAATTATAAAATTCTTTGTAAGCTAACCCTCCTAATACTAACATTGACAGCCGAAGCTAGACGTGGATTTGGGGACCACAAATCTTCCCCCAGCCTACTCGTCATCGTATTTTAAATACGGATATATTTATTTACGTTTGTAAGGTCCAAGATCAGCTCTACCGGAGAGCAAGAAAATGTCCCCTGCACAGCCTGCCCATAGAAGTAATTCAGAAAAAGGGACAAAAGGCAAAGGCGTCACTGGTAGAGTCCAGACTGACATTCCTCGTGAATGATTCACCTGAACTCACAGAAAATACAGCAAGTTTCTGGCGAGTGTCGTAGCATCCTCTAACCCTCTAACATCCAGCTCATGGAACGGGAAGAGGAAGGGCCATGTTTGCTCCCCTCTGAAGGCCGTCTCTGCGAGAGACACTGGAAAGAACGGCGGTTGGGGCTGGAGGGTTGCAGCTGGAGTCCTGGCTCAGCTGCCTCCAACGCCATGGTTCAGTTTCTCCATGTCTGTGGGCCTCAGTTTCCTCATCTGTAGAATGAGGGGATGGACTGGAGGGCCTCTGAGGCACGTCATTAAAAGCTCCCCACAGTCGGGCGAGAACCTTGGCAGGCAGGACGTGGTTGGCGTCCATTCAGATTATGTTTCAAAGAAGGGGCCTCTGTCATCAATGCACTGCCCGGTGCTTGGCACATGGAGCGTTCTTACTCAGTGCTAGCTGATTAATTGCTCCTTCTTTCCCCACCAAATCTAAAATAGTATTCACAGGACCATAGCAGACCCTTTAGTCTAACCCCTTTATTTTGCAGATGAGAAAACTGAGGCTCAGGGTGTGGAGGTCATACAAGGTTGTACCGGTGGTTAAGTGTCTGAAGCCACAGACTTTGACTCCGGAATCAGCACCTTTTCCCTCACACCACCAATAACGCTCTTAAGTACCACACGGCATTACTATGACAAGACCTATGTTTGCAATTATTACTTCTGAATTTTATGAAGCACATCGCACAGGATTCATTTTCCCAGGAAAAATGAAAGACTCTAGGAAGAGCAGGGATTCTCATTATTTCTTATTTTTGAGTAACAACCCCCCAGCACCCCCGGGAAGGAGCTGGTGCCACACCCACTCCCTCATCCCGCCTTGCTTCCCAGGCTCTGCCAGGGTGCAGGGAAGCAGTGCCCCGAAGGCCGGCACTATCTGGTGGAAGCTTGGCTTTGTTCAACAATCCACTCTGGATTTGGCCTCACAGCGAGTAAGTGTCAGAAATGAAATTCAAAGCAAGATCTCCCCTGTGTGGAAGCAGCGTGTCCTTTCCACTCACTACACGTTCTTTATAGAACGCCCAGGACAAGACAGGTAACCAGCTCTCCTGTCCCTCAACTGGACAAGAGTTTAGACCAGAGAGACCTAGGTCACCTCCATATGCAAACCGTGGCCCAGCCTGGGCAAGGCCCTGCTCCCCACCGTCCCTCTTGTCCACCCTCTCCTCTCTAGGGTCACATCCACGGCCTTAGGGGGGGCTCTCCTCATCTGCCCCAAGTAGGGTGAGAGCCACCTTCCAGTCCCAGCTCGAACCCCACCTCCTGCCAGAAGCCTTTCCCTCCATTCCAGCGCCTCCCTCCCTCCCTCCCTTCCTCTTTCACCTGTATGTAGGTTATCTGTTTGCTTTGTATACATAGAATTACACTTGGTTGCTAATTTTCTCCCCGTCGGTGAGCTCCTCAAGGGCGAAGATTGTTTTTGGCCTCTTCATGCTGAGCCCTTCCTTCGGTGCCTGGCACACAGTAGGTGACTGACCCACCCGTTTCCCTTTCCCACTCGCACTCCACACAGAAGCGAAGGGAACATGGCTGAAGCACAGGTCTGACCACGTGCTGCGCTTGCTTGCTCAGGGCCCCTGTGAGCTCTAGAAGTAACGACAGTAGCAATGACCACAGTTACCGTATTTATGGGGTGCATTAAGTCGGGGCAAGCTCCCTACACGTGTTACCCCATTTGATCCTTACAACCCTGGAAAGTAGGGGTTATTATCCCCATTTTCCAGATGAGGAACATGACACACACAGGACTTGTCAGGATCACCCTGAGGCTGCATTTGGACTCGGGTCTTCTGACTGACTCCAGGCCCCGGCTCTATCCATGGCACCTCCCGGCTGCCCCACGAACAAGCTAGCAGGTTAATTTGATTAGAACAGAGAGTAAGTGAATGAGATATAGCAGGAAAGGGTAGTGGGGGGCCAGTTACGGAAGATGAATGTCAGGGCAGGAAGCTCATACCTTACCCCCTGTAATGAAAGCCTGAATCTAAGTCCTTTCCATCGCCATTTTTTGAAAGGCAATATGGGTCCCTCACACAAATAACACACCGGCTTCAACTACAGGACAATGACAGCACCGTGATCCCCGAGGGGAAGCCTTTCCTTTCCCCTCCCCTCCATCCCGCCCCCATCCCCCCAGACAGACTTGGATGGAAACCCTAAGCAGCTTACACGGAGATCGAAGGTCACCAGGAATCCCTTAAATCTGCTTCTCAATTTCCAAGCCTGAAAAGCAGCAATAGATGGGAAGGCAAGTGCCTGAGCACTTTTAAAATTCATTGTGGCATCTGTCTGAGTATAGAATTTGGGGAGGGGGAAACATTCTCACACAGAGAAACAGGGTGCCCCGGGAGTCGGGAGATTGAGAGGCCAGCAGAAGCCCCCTCCCCCACCAGCTGTGTGGTCTCGGGTTTGTGAACTCACTTCTCTGGGACTTCAGTGTACACTTACTGAGGCCTACCATATGCCAAGCCCTGGGGACACGGAATGAGGCAGGAGACAGCCCCTGCCCTCAGGAGTTTGTAGTCTAGCGGGGGAGACCTCACACAAGCAAACGTGCATGGGAAGCAAGTCACACACGGGATAAATGGGAAATAATGAAGAGAGGGAGGGGCTGGGGAAGGTGGGATTTCAAAGGGAGCCAGGGAGGCCAGTGGGTGGGCAGAGGAGGGACACGGCATGGATGACAGCCGGAGAGCACACAGGGAGGTCAAGGATGGAGGGACTTGTTTGTGGCAGAGCCAGGAGGTTGGATCACTGTATGGGCGAGTGCAGGCCAGGGAGCAGGGTGTGCCAAGACTGAAAACGCAGGAGGGCAGCTAGGAATGAAGGGCTTCGAATGCCAAGCCCAGCTCTTGGAGGCGAGTGGAGTCAGGAAATCCCGAGTTCAAATCCAGCGCCAGACATTTATTTACTAGCTGCATGACCCTGAGCACATCACTTCCCCTGGCCCTACATACGCTTATATATCTTCAAAAAATGGGGGTAATAAAAGTGCCTACCTCCCTGGGTTGTTTTAAGGCTAAAACAAGATGATGTCTATAAAATACTTCGCAAACCCTAAAGCGCTATTTAAAATGCTAGCTATATTTATAGTAACAGAACAATTCTATGGCGCAGTGCACAGAGCTCTGGGCCTGAAGTCAGGAAGACTCCCCTCCCTGAGTTCACATCTAGCTTCAGGCATTTACCAGCTGTGTGACCCTGGGCAAGTCACTCAACCCTGTCTGCCTCAGTCTCCCCATCTGTAAAATGAGCTGGAGAAGGAAATGGCAAACCCCTCCAGGATCTCTGCCCAAAAAACCCCATATGGGTGTGTGTGTGTGTGGGGGGGGAAATGAAGAGTTGAACAACAACAATAAGCCTAAAAATAACAGTGTTCGTGGTTGTAGTGCTCCCCCATTCAAATGTGAATCTCTGAAGACAGAGACTTTCTTCGTTTTTCCTTTGGATCCCCAGGCTTAGCACGATGCCTGACACAGAAGTGCTTAATAAACAGGTCACAGTTGGTACCAACGGGTAGAATGCTGAACTTTAGAGTCAGAAAGCCTGGATTCAAATCCTGCCTCAGACACTGACCGTGTGATCCTGGACAAATCACTTAACTTCCCTGGGCCTCAGTAAAAATGAGGGGATTGGAGTCGATGGTTTCTAAGTTCCTTCTGGGTCTAAAATTCTATTAACTATGCAGAATAATACTTGTTCTACCCAAGGGTTATTGCAAGGAAAGCGCTTTCTTACACTTTCTAGTACTATGTAAAATGTGAATTATCGTTGTCAACTAAGATACGCTAGCATCGTCCAACTTGCTACTTATACAACAGAACATCAGAAAGACTGAAAATGTTTTTCGACACTCTTGCTGCTCAGAGTAAGACACATCTGTAGCTCCCTCCTCCAAGCCCCAGGGGCCTGTCGGGGACTTGACTACCACCCATGTGGCCAGCATTCGTTCTGCTGGCATACTAAGAATTTAGGCTGGAGGAGCTATCACAATATCTTTTGACAGACCTGCCACCATCCTTTTCTGACATGCTTGCTTCACAGCTAACAGAAAACGTGTTCCCAATATGTTCCAGCAACCCGTCCATCGTGTGTGCATGTGCATGTGTGGGCATGCATGTGTGCATGTATGTGTGTGTGTGTGTGTGTGTGTGTGTGTGTGTGAGAGAGAGAGAGAGAGACAGACAGACAGACAGACAGACAGGCCGCTGTCTGTCTGTCAGGCTCCCTTCATCCATTATGTAGCTATAACACCAGTCTGGAGCCGGCACCCAGGCCTCATTTCCAATAATTAGGAGGATGACTAATGAGAGTGGTATCAGGAGAAGCCGTTGCCATGGCGCCGACTGCCAGAAAAGGTGGTGATACTCAGATGAAGGACAAACGTGCCCTCAGCCTCTCCCTGTGTCATCCACCACAAGGCTGGAGAGGAGGAAGCCAGAGCATCTCCACAGCGCTTTCCCAATTACTCACAAAATCTCCCAATTCCAGCTTCCATCACGTGCCCCCGTTCTGAACGCTCCCTTTATCCTCTGTTTACTGAAGACTTATCAAGGATCAAGGGGGAAAATCGTTTCCTGTCTTAGGACAAAAATTCCATGTGAAAAATGAGAGATGCCAAAATTATTAGAATTTTTATTTTTTTAATCAAAGGGCCTGCATTGGATCCAAATGTTTCTGATGGAGAATGTGGCTAGGAAAATCATGTGAGTAGCAAGGATTTCCACCCCACTGCAGTTTTCTATGCAGCATTAAGGATATTTTCTTGCGTACAAACATTGATTTGTTAAAATAAGGCCTCAATAGCATTCCTGGTCAAGCTGCATACTCCATTTTTAAAAATTCGTCCCCCTTCTGTTTTCTGGAAGCAAACGTATGTCAGCTTCCTCTCCCAATTGAGAGAATCTCTTTCTCTGATTCTCAGCTAAAGAGATCTCAGGACACATTCCCTGTCCCACTATCCCTCTACCTGGCTCAATCTTTGTTTATCTCTCCCTTAACAAGGAAATGCCATTCAAAAAACCAGAGAGAATTTCCAAGAAAAATATTCTCTTTTCTCCATGGCCGCTGTGAACCCCAATAATGAGTCATATGACATGGGAATATCCGAATTATTCAATGATGGCACTCTTAGGAGCCAAGCACTTCCTGGTCATCAGCTGGGGAATCTGTTTGGAGCCCCACACAAGAGCCGTAAACACTGACGGACAAAATGTCTGTCAAGCTCATTTTTCACTCCCATATCACAAAACGCACACACCAGAGACATGCAATGCTTCAGCTGGGAGGACCTGAAGTTGACTCCTGAACCGAACATGCTGTGGAGCTCACTTAGCCCATCCTAAAAGCACACATCACTTCTAAGGGCTGAGGCTAAAATGTTCAAGAAAATCTCTGCTCCTCTTTTGTTGCCTGTGGCCAACAGACTGAGGTATGTAAAGAGGGGGCCCATATTACGTGAGAGAGTTAGAGTTCTTTCTCTTTGAGAAGTGGAAACATGCTTTGGGACACGGGAGGTGCATCTCAACAGACCCTTTGCCCACAGAACCTTCCCATTAGGAAAAAAAAAAAAGTTAAGGAAACATGTCTGATGGAGTGATGGCGACTGACAGCCCATGTCACTTTCCATTCTTGTCAGTGACCATATGTCCAAGGCATGACTGGGCTATCATGTGTGACCCATGACAAACTGTACAGGAGAAAGAGCCTTCAGGGTATCCTCAGAGACAGGTCTGACTTGAAATGGAGTTCAGCTGGCCTTGGGAACAGAGAGTCAGCCTGTGGGCTCCACTAGTATCCATACAAAAACAGAAATATCAGAGGGAAGCCTGGAAACATTCTCAATGGACTCCTCTTTGGAGGATTTGTGGGAAGACATGCACAAAGATGGGCAAGTGGAGACAGGCTGGGAACAGAACTGTTGGAAGGATCATCGGATCACTGATTTAGAATCTTGAAGGACCTTTGAGGTTAATCAGTCCCAAACCACCTAGGTTACTGAGATCACAAATCCATCCGACTCCTTGGTTACAGAAACAAAGGACATGTGCTCTGATCTACTCATAGACTGGAACTGACATGGAGAAGGGACATTTCTTTCAAGTCTTCTCCACACTAGAGCGCCATTTTTCCTAATAACCCAAACTTGGCCGTTCCACTCCTTCAAGCTTTGCTTAAATGATGTGACTTTATTTGATCAATGAAAACAAAGCTGCTTTACAGCCATGAACCGCATGCCATCAGGCTCTCAGAAGAATCACAGCTGAGTATGAGCCGAAAGATACTAGGGAGACACATGGGGGTGTAACTGGTCTGTGCTCTATTATCAGCAATGACTCGCGTCAAGAGTAAGTTAAAATATATCACCAGGAACCTTCTGAGCAGAAAAGCTGGGCCATTCACGTAATCAATAATGACAATCATAAAAAGAATAACAAGCTAGCATCTTCTAGAGCTTTAAGCTAAGAAAGCACTTTCTAAACGCTATCTCATTGATAAATGGCATTGTTACCTCCACTTTACAAAGGAGGAAACTGAGGCAGATGGAGACTTGCCAGTCACCTTTTTCCCCCATATTCCACACAAGAACCACTCCTCCCCCACCCCGTGCAGGGAGTCAGTAGGCACAAACCTGTATTGTTTTCTTTTGCCCACCAAACCCAGACCTGCCTGGATTTTCAAGAGTAAACCCTGTACACGTCTACTTTTGACTTGCTGCAGACAACAAAAACAAAGCATTAAGAACAACAAAACAAAACAAAAATCCCTCCCAACCAACCAGGACGCATGTGGTCCCCTAGACCTCTGCAACTGGGAAGGACCTTAAAGGGCATCCAGTCCCACCGCTCCATTTTATGGATGAGAAAACTGAGAGTCGGAGACGGCAAACAGCTTTACCTAAAGAATCCAGCTACAAAGTCAGAGGGCCAGGGCTTGAACTCCAGCTACAATGTTCTCTCCACTAGATAAGCTGCTTCATGGTGGAGATTCATCTGCATGCTTAGTTCTGGACCAGGATTCAAGCGATTTGGAGGTTTGGGGGCAGAAAGCCCCAGTTCCCCTGGGCTGTGAGCAGCAGGGAGGGAAGCAAGTCCACGGACGAGGCAGGTAAGGGAGGAGGTCAGCCCCCCGTGGGGAAGGGGTCACCAGAGACAGACAAAGCCTCCTCTTTCTCCTGACCACAGGAGGCTGGCCAGACAACCAGAGAATCATCTGCATTTGTACTGATCACAAAAACTGATGCCGGGAAAAAAGAGATGTGTCATTCACTCGAAAAAATGTCTCCAGCAAGGGAGAGGCTGAAAGAAAAAGAAACCAGGAAAAAGACTTAATTTTCTGCATTATGAAAACTGGCCACTACTGCTCTGCCTTCAGAGTGGAGGGAGCCAGCAAGTCCAAGCCCCTCAGTTTACAAATGGGGAGATTGAGGCAACAGAGACGAAAAGGGACTTGGACCGGGACTACACAGCAACTTAGTGTCTTTATGCATTTCTTGGTTTGTTTCCTCATGTTTTAAGGTGAATACTTGCAACCTCTACAAAAGCCCTTGTCAGATCTTCCTACCAGTGGGGAAAAGTCCCAGGGAGGCAGATTTCACCTCAACATAAGGAAGAGATTCCTACAGTGCTGGACTTGCGGTCAGAAAGTACCGAGTTCAAACCCTGACTACGATGTTTACCAGCAAGGTGACCGTCGTCACACCAGTAAGGTGACCCTTACCCCTCAGCCTCAGCTTCCTCTTCTATAAAATGGGGAAATAATCACAGCAATTACCTGACCAGGTTGGGACAACACAAGAGATAACAAAGTACTTTGCCAAGCTTAAAGTGCTACCGAAATGTTGTTGTTATTAAAAGCAAACAGAACTGCTAGAAAGGAGAATACATTGCCTTGGCAGGTAACGAGCTCCCCACAGACCAGCCAGAAAGAATAAGTTGCTTTGACAGGTAGTGAGCTCCCTGTCACTAGAGGTATACCTCCATAAGCACTTTCTGGAGATGTTCCAGAAGGATTTCTAGAAAGAACCTCTAGAACCATAGGTCACCACAGAAAGGCAGCATGATGATGCAAGAATACTGAACTGGAACCAGGCTCCAGACTCTGCTATTTCCCACCTGTGATAGTTCAGGGAGGCACCTCCACATCACTGGGACCTGGATTCCAATCTGACCTTGAATGCTCATTATTAGTTGTGTGACTCTGGCTTTCTGAGCCTCAGTTTCCCTCTATGTAAAATGATAGACTCTCTGTCCCTTCCAGCCCTAGATCTTTCAACCTTTGACTCCAAGTCTCCGAATCTCTCTGGGTTCCGGTTTTCTCATTTGTAAAATGAGAGGGGTGGAGGGTCTCTGAGGTTCCATCTGATCCTATAAAGTGACTTCCCTGAGGTTACGCAGAGCTAGGCCTGTGGCCCAGGCCAGAGGCCAAGTCCAGGGCTGATTCAGTCACATCAGACTGCCTGGGCTGAGATGCATAGCTCAGAACAAACAGGGAGCCCGATTGTAGTAAGGGGAGACGTCATCCCTTCTAGGAGCACATGACGACTGGCTCATCTCCAGAGCAGATGAATAGGGGAGAGGGGACAGTGGCCCTAGCTCTGTTAGTTCCAGAGACAAGCCCAAGGAAGGATGCTTCATTCCACACCTGCACTGCCCTTTGAGGATGGCAGCTCCAGACCTCACCTTTATGGGGAAATGACTCTGAGCAGCTTAACTGTGAGTAGTCATGCTGAATCTCACAAGGAATTTGGAGAGACCTGGGTGTGAATCCCAGCTTCTCTGACCATGGCACAGCTATCTGGGTCTGTTTCCTCATCTGTAAATCGAGAGGGTTCACCCTGATAACTTTTAAGGCCCCTGCCAGCTCTGAATCTGAGATCCCGTGACCCCAAAGGAAGGTGACATGGGATGGTCGATGGTGCCCTGAGCCTGGGTCTGAATCTGGCTGCGGAGGTTTACTGGCTTCACATTTCCCCAAACTTCCTAACCACCAGAGTTGGTCAAGGAAGGAATGAAGGATCTTCCTCAGGGCGGGTGGGATGCCACCTTTTAATGAGGTCTTCAAGTAAAGGCTGAATGAGCACTCCTACACTTTGGAGAGAATTCCCTTTTCAGTATGAGTTGACCTTGATTGCCCCTGACCCCCTTCCAGCTTCAGAACTCTGTTATTCCATGATCTGAATCCAAGTCTTATCTCTGCCATTTGCTACCTGGGTGACCTTGAGCAAGAAATGATCTGCTTCAGAAACATCATCTACAAAATGGGGTCCTCAAGACCCCTTCCAGCTCTAGACCTCGCATCCCATCACCAGCTCTCAGTCCTAGGACCAAAGACTCACTTGCTCCCTGTGGGAAGGCACCACCAGCCAGCCACATTCCCTTACCCACAAAGCAATAGAGCTGAATTTCCCATCAGCACAGGTGGGGAAGACAGAGAGGTTTCCAAAGCCAGCTCTGTCCTGATACCAACATAGGCCCTCTTACAGTTGCACACGTCATTAGGGGACAAAACCCCACTCTCTCAGAGGACCCACATCTGCCTGCCTCTGGCTCTGGTCAGCCTTGAAAGTAAACAAGCAAAGGTCATTCTGCAGACCTTCCAGCCACCCCAGAGATGACCTGTGACAACAAAGCAAATCGTCTGGATGTTTCCGCAGTTGTGTTTTAATTTCCAGTGAGGAAAAGGGAAAGTCCATTTGTATAAAAATATCCCCAGCCCCACAAGAGCAGCTCTGGAGCTCAGCAGGCCCTCTTGCCAGGGCATTACACAATCAACACGGAAACGGACTGGAAGAAGCGCACTTGTCCCAAAAAGGGCGGCCAAGCTGGCTTCTGACCTTCCCAACTGCACTCTGCTGGAAGATCTGCTCAGGGACTCGGGGCAAAGCGACTGCTGTTCTCAGCTTCATCCCTCTCTGGTTTTGTGCTTTGCCCGGGTTCTCTGTGTCTGGGACACATGACCTCCTCACTAAGCACTTCTTTTAAGCGGCTGCTCCATACTAAGCATTGGGCTATAAACCAGGCATACAAAGACAAAAGCCGAGCAGCCTTTCTCCTCAAGGAGCTCATGTTCTGGTTGGCAAAACAACCTGGACATAAATAAGAATAAGGAAAAGCCATACAGAAATGTACAGAGCATACATACAAAGGTCTTTGGGAGAGGAGAGCCTCAGCATCTGAGGGAATCAGGAAAGATCTGGGCTTTGTTTCTTATCTCCCTATCTCCAGCATCTTGCAAAATCTGGGGCATATCTGTTATTTCTGGACCAGACCTAGGATGTGATTCCATCAGTTTAGGGTGTTCCCACTGAGCACAGGCCCTCTACCAACCAAGACTGGCACCCATTCTACCATCTGAAGTCTGGGGGCACTGAAGGGCTAAGTGATTGGCCGGGGGTCACACAGAGAGTTTGAGCCAGAAGTGGGATTTCAACCTAAGCCCTTTGGGTCTCCAATGCCTACCTTTCACATAGTGGATTCTTAATAAATGTTTCTTCAGTGGACCTGTGTGTGAGATTAGGCCTGTCTATACAAAGACTGGCATCGAAAGGGCCTAAGGAGATTTACTCGGCATCTTTCTAATTTGTGCGTGACCCTAGAGAACCATGAAAGAAATTACTTCCTGAATCTCAGCAAGAAACAACTGTCTTTGCAACTCACTGCTTGCGAGTCATGACCTTGGTGCGTGGGGGATGTGAGCACGCGGCTGCACACATCTGAAACATTTGCAGTCCGGGACCACATCAAAATCGATATGTGCTCAAATAACGAGAAATATGCAGATTGCATGGAAATGATCTCGAGGCCGGTACAGGATAAACATAGAATCTTTATCTTCAATCACGATCAGAGGCGTCCTGCGGCTGGCCAAGCCCGTGAATACTGATTCAGAGCTAATGCCCCTTCCCCCCACACTTAAGTTTCCAAGCCACCAACTTAATGTTTACATGGTTACGCATTACATGAGTGTTTTCAGATCTTCGTGGACCAAATTTGAAAATTAAGTGCCTTTCTCTTAAATGCCAGATCTGAGGTCATAGCTCAATGCTGTTAACTCCTCTGGAGGAGATGTGCTGTCTCCATCACTGCTGTGGCCAGGATGCGGCTCCAGTTCCAAGCCAGCTGTGCACAGAAATCAGGGATGCTCCCATTTCTCCTGCAGGGGACATCTTCTGGATTTCTCACACGAGGGTCCACCCCACCCAGGGGCGGACGGACAGGTTAAGAGTCATGTTATGCACAGGACTGGCAGCTGGAACCGAACGTGGATGGCTGGATGGAGTTGAACTGGACCCTTCGGGGACCATCAAGCTTACTCCAGCTCTGCTCACAGGCACTGGGGGCTGTGATTTCAAAACCACTTCTCCTCCATTACTGTTAATTCTAGACAACAAAGGGCCAAAGCCTCGAGGTAATGAAATTGTCTAAGCCCCCTTCAGCGTACCAAAAAGCCAAGCCAATGTTTCCCTTCTGTATTTCAAATTAATAAAATGTGAGCCCAGCCCAATCCCAGTAGAGCTAGTGTGGTTTGGGCTTTTTTTTTATTTTATTTTTAAAATACAAGTGAGGGGGGTGGCAATGAAGGCCCCCAATCACTCGCATGTTTGCTTATTTCACGTACATCTCTGGGAAAGTCAATACCGGCGTTTAAAGATGACCCAAGCCATCCCCCCCACCCCCAACTTTCTATTTGTTCTACTGAGAAGGTGCCAAAAAGCAGCCTTCCTTGAGCCTTGGTTCAGACTGCCAAATGCCTTCAGGCTGCTCTGAATATTCTGGAGGGTTTTGCCTTTAAAAAAAATGTACTTACTTTTAAAGGTGAGACAGTGAGAAGCAGGGGACAGGGCCAGCCTTAGAGTCAAGAAATCTGGGTTCAAGTCTAGCCTCTTGCACACATGACCTCTGTGTAACCTTAGCCAGACAAGACCCTCTTGTGCCCCAGTCAACTCTCTCTGGATAGTCAGCTGTTGATCTGTTTTGGTGAAGAGAGTTTCCTCCCTGGGAGCTCCCTATGTCAATGAAATCATGGGCCTGGTCTCTCCCCTTCCCCAAAAAGTTTTTAAAGCATGATACAGTGTAGGAAACCCTCCATCCATAATCTATAGGGATATTGTCCATTTCAATCTTAATGTTTTGAACTAGAGAGGACCGGGTATTTTTCCAAAGCGGGTAAAAATGCCAGGGTGAGCATTTACAGGTTCGTCAATCTGGGCCTCAAAAGGGCTTTAGAGGGCTTCTAGTCCAAACCTTTCATTTTGCAGAGGTGAAAACTGAGGCCCAGGGAAATGACCTGACTTAAAGGATCATCACAGCGTGGCTCTGCAGCTCAGGGCCAGCTGGTCTCAGCTCCCTCCTTTCACAGAGGCAGGAACCAGAGATGTGTACAAAGTCACACAGGGAGAAAGAGGGAGGGGATTTGAACTCAGGTCTTCTGCCTGGGTCTCTACCTGTAGGCAAGTGTACCCAGAAGGTGATGATCCACTTCTTTCTATCACCACACACACACACACACACACACACACACACACACACACACACACACACACAGTTCCAGGATCAGTGAATCTGACCCACTTTCACTAGAGCCCAGAGGACCAGGCTTCCCGAAAGGCCAGAATGAATGTTTACCCTGTGACCCAGCCTCTCAACAGCTGCCTTGGCATCCCAATAGACCCCACGGCTCACAGAGGAATGAGGGACCAAACTGCCTTCTGATCCCCGTTCCAGGAGAAATCCAGGCAAAAGCCTGCAATGTTCCCTGCCTAGAAACCCCCAAGATTTACTGCTCTGCAGCAAACCACATTTTCCAGCTATGAGGGAATGAAGAGGCCTGTTGAATTGATCACTGTTTCGCCAACACCAACACAATGCTGTTTACCACAACAAGCTTTCATTCCACACTGAAGGCTAGTACTGGCTTTTTTTCCCCCTTCGAGTTTTAATAACAGCTTTAGATTCCAGCTGAAATATTTAATTGAACAAAAAGCCCAGTTAGCGCAGATGCAGATGTGAACTCTGCTCATTAAGAATGTTGTCTTTGGATTATTTATAAGGGCCAAATGAGCTGAATTAGCTTAAAGAAAAGCAATCCCACCACATGGTGTAAAGAAGGTCTACACTTGAGCATCAGAAGGAGCAGGGTCTCCCCCAAAGCCCTCCTGTAACGGTTTGGTGAGGCAGGGAAGGATTGGGAGTTATCCCAGGCCATGCCGAGCAAGCGTGAGCCCTGTCAGGGCCTATCAAGCTGAAAGGCTTCAGCAGATGCCCAGTCACAGAGCTGGGATGTGTCAGCTAAGGACCAGCCTATACCTGAAAGGGCTCATCCATCACAGCCGAGCTGCCCCCCGGGAGAAATTCTTTGGCAACTACTCACGGAGGCCTTCTCAATGCAGCCTCCAGAGGATCCCTGCATCCCTGGGACCTCAAGACCATTTTCTCTAGCCCAACCATTTTACAGATGATAAAACCAAGGCCCAGGCCCAGGCAGGTACAGTGACTGTTTCAGGATCATCCCTCCTCAGCGCTCTCAGAGGCAAGTCCAACCTCTTCATTTTCCTTTATTTTTCATTCAACAACCATTAAACAGCTAAGCCAGCGCGCTCTGGACACCATCTCTGTCAGTCAATACATTAGCTATTCTTTCCAGTTCTGAGTCAGTGACAAATGTAAAACGTCCATCCAAGCTCTCGGCCAAGGACACCGTCACCTGGTCCACATGCCTCCATACCATTCATAGGGACAGTACACGCTCTTGCCCTCAGCCAGGCAAGCAAGGCTGCCTATGGGAGGGAGTGGGATCACAGCTGTCAGAGGCTGCCTTGGCCCACGTGGAAACCGAGGCCCACGATGGCCAGTGACTTGCCCTGCTTCACAGAGTGGGGGTTCCACAAATCGCAGCCACATAAGATGGGTCCGGTATTAGTCTTCTATGTGTGAATGACACATACAAACACATATATACAGAGACAGGCTCGTGTACTAAAGACTTAACGGAATCTTAAGCCCTAAGCACGGTTTGAACTAATGGAGCTGCTACTTTTGGGACATCCAAATGTGTATATTGGGACACCACACACATATATTCATATAGTCCAGAAATAGGATTTAATTGGAATCGGAAGCCCTCTGCTGAGAGAAGGCGCTCTATCTGGGCGACTCAAAAAGTTAGAAAGCAGCCTGGGCTACTGGGTCCCACAGACAAGACGGGTCAGAGGTGGATTCAAACCCAGGCTGTCCTCACTGAAAGGCTGGATCTCTAGACGTTATTCCAGGCTGCCACTTCCCCCCTTCCCCCCAAATACGTCTGCTTATCATGAATGCATTTGGTTTGGACCTGTGACATCATCAGTGTAAATGTATATGAAATCACACCAGATACACACCCATGTAAATGCGTGCCAGGGATTCTCAATCTTGTTTGAGTCACACACCCTCTGAGCAGTCTGCAGAGCCCCGCAGGCCCCTTTGTAGAATCTTGTTTTTAAATACAAAAAATGAAATACACAGAATTCAAAGGAAACCAATTATTTAAAATATAATCACAAGGATATTTAAAAAGATAAGTTCATGGAAAATAAATTAAGAATGGAACCGTATGTGTGTGTATAAGTATATGCATGTATGTGAATGTGTATATGTTATGTAAGCATGACAGTATATATTATAAATTTACACATACGTGTATATGTCTGGATGTTCTCTACACCTCTATTGTGGACATGCCTGTGTGTGTCTGTGTAGATGTGTATGGGCATGTCTAAGTATGTGTGCACACAAGTACAGGTTTGCAAATGAATAGTATTTACACACACACACATACACACACACTCACACTCACACTCACACACACACACACACCCCTGAGTGTGTGTCTCCAGTCTGAGAACAGAATCAGCCCCAGCCAGGGGAGTCGCTGAGTCTTCCTCAATAACCCACAAGCTGACGATGACGTGTGCACCGGGCTGGCCAGGTGTCTTCCTCGCTCCCTGAGTAGCAGATGGCCCCGGCTCTCCTGCACATGCAGCTCGACTCGGCCCAGCCATATGTTGATTTGCTATTAATTACAGAAGCTTCCCAGACTTCCCAGGGAAGCCGGCACCAATTAGGCACATCCGCAAAGGAATATTTTAAAGTAATTAATGGCTTATTTTAATATTTCTGCTCATTTCTGATCGTGTCATCTGGTACCGTAAACAGGAGCAGAGTGGGTTATTCTTAACTGGACTTTTTTTGACCCTCTACCTTCTCCCACAGTCCTGCTGAGTCAAGCAGAAAGGGCTGGTGAAATGCTAACACTACCACTGCTTAAGGGGCAGCTGGTGGTCTAGCAGCTGGAGTGCTAGGCCTGGCATCAGGGAGAACTGAGTTCAAATCTAGCCTCAGACACTTACTAGGTGTGTGACCCTGGATGAGTCACTCAACCTCTGTTGGCTTCAATTTCCTCCAGTATAAAATGGAGGCAAGCAGAGCGCCCACCTCCCCAGGATGTTGTGGGGATTGAATGAGATGACATTTGAAAAGCTCCTGGAGCAGTGCCTGACAGAGTAGGGGCCTAATAAATGCTGATTCCCTTCCTTAGTGACTGCTCATGTCTACAGAGCACTCTCAGGCTTAAAAGGATACATCAAAGACAGTTTCATCTGAGTCTCGCCACAGCCCAGAGAGCCAAGGGATGGTGGATCCAGCCCTGGAAGGAACCTCAGAGGTCACTGGGTCCAGTACTGCCATTTGGCATTCAAGATGTCAAGGCCAGCGGAGGTCACACAGATAAGGTGGGGGGCAGAGGGGATGGAGCAGTTTTAAGTCACACTCTTTAAACAAGACGCGGAGTCTCTGAGAGAAGAAATTACTGGGTCGAGGGTCACATAACTAGGAACCATCAGAGCCGGGTTTAGAAAGCAGTGATTCGGTCCAAGGCTCCTTCCATTCACCATGCCTGGTTCCCCCAACCCCTAGGATGAGGAAAGGTGTTAGGTCCTTGGCAACATGGAGAGTATTCCCAGGCTTTACCTCCTCTTGTGAAGTCAGATAAAACACAGGGACTCCACTCAGTTTTCCAGTTATCACGTTGTATTGGTGAAGGTGCCCCATCTCTCAGCGTCCTACAGAAACTGGGAAATACTGCTTAGGAGGCTTTAGCTTCCCACGGTGAGGATCCGCCCTTGCAAAGGCTCCAGAAATACTCGGATCCCCAGCACAGGGTAATTTTATTACCAGGCTCCTTGGCTTCTTTTAACCATAACCTTAGAACCAGAGGAAACACCTTTCCACACATGGCTGCCCACAGTAATAATAGTCACTGTAGATAACCCTTTAAGGTATGTAAAGCACTTCTCCAGTACCCTCTCAATTAAATCCCATAAAGACTCTCAGGGGCAGGAGCTGTTAGTGGCCATCTAACTCAGGGCACCTGAAACAAGTCAAAAGTATGACAGAAACGGTGATGGCTGTGCCCTAGTCTTAGGCCCTAGGACTTCTGCTGACCTCACCACAATAGCCCACAGAATCACACCCCAAGTTTAAAAAAAAGCAGGGGGGGGTGGGAGGCCAAGAAATGCTCCAAAATGTGCAGTGTGGCCTTTCCCGTCTAGACCTCAGAGCCTCTGACTCAGTCTCTGAGACCTCTTCAAGTCCTTCTGTATTTAAATGGAATCACAGGTGCAGAAACATGTCTATAGGTGCACGTGAAAATGTTTCTATGTGTATGCACACATATAAGCCTGTGGGTACATTCATGGATCTAGACACATGTGTGTCAAGACATACAGGTATGTGATAAATATGATCATATTCAAATGCTGGTTCTGCCACTTACTGCATGACCTTGGTCAAGTACCTTGCCCTCTCTGGGCCTGGATCAGTTTCTTGATCTATAAAATGAGAGGGGTGGGTACCATGGCCTCTGTGGTCCCTTCTGACTACAATTCTAGGACTCTATGATCTGAATCACATGAACGATTAGACTCATTTCTCCATTTTTTTTTCAAGTACCAAGGATCCAAGTACCTGAGAAAAATCTATACAAAGTCATTGTCTCTGCCCAGAATGTATGAATCGCCCGGATGGTAACCGTGTCTTTGGCAGCTTGAACAGCTATAAAAGGAAAGACCATTTCCTCGCTACTCTGGAAGGGGCCTGGCACTGGCAGCAGTACCCCCGAGAGCTCATTAGGAGGGCCCCAGGCCCCAGCTGACATGCATTATTTACTACACCACCAGCCGTGCCTGGGACTAGGCACTCTCTCTACTCCTTGGATACATCTGCAGCCCCCTTTAAAAAGCCAGGAAGAAGTGGGGCCTGGACAGGCCACTGGTGCCCACAGTCAAGCGCTACTGCCTTCCCTGAGATGAGTGGAAATCAATGCTGAGATTAAATCTGGATTAGATCACCTCTTGCTGATAATTTAGGAGAGTAATTCTCCCAGATGAAAACTGGGAAAGAAGCAGCCCATAGATCAGTAAGAAAAACCAACCAGACAATAAAGCACTTGGGGGAGAAGAGCTCTCGGTGCTACTACTGCTGAGGAAATTGTCTTTTTCTCAACATCAAGAGTTTTGTATTTTCTCAAGGACCTTAAGCAGTTTCCTCTTGCCTCTAGTGTGAAATGCCAAGTTCCCAGCCTCGCATTTAAACCCTTGCCAGCCTCATTTCCCATTCCACACGCCACCTTTCCTACCTCTATTCCATTTCTTAGAATTCTTTCTCCCACTTTGATCATTTTGCACAGACTGTGTCCCATTCCTAGAATTATCCCTGAAAACACTTAATAACACGTGGGGATTTGACTGGACTTCAGGGCTCAGCTTAGATGCCGCCTTCTATATATTTTGTATGCGTCTGCCTCTATAGAATGGAAACTCCCTGAAGGCAGGCACTGATTCATTTTCATCTGTATATTTCCGACATCTAGCACGATTATTGGCCCATAGTAGGTAGTAAGTGATCAATTGGTTCTTGAATCCCTTGGCTGTTAGCCCTCCATACCCACCCCAAACAACTACAGCAATGGAGAAAAGTCCGTCCACGTCCTACTGCCACAAACCCAGCAAGGGTGGATCGTGGGGTTTTCATCGGAATAACCCAGCTGAATTTAGTGAAGCCTCGAAACAATGGATGGCACCAAGGGAGCAACCATATGTATTTGCTGAGCACCTGATTTGTGCCCAGAACATAATGGAAGACATGGGCCTGCCCTCGAGGAACTTACAAGCCAGGTGCAGTAGAACTAACTCACTCTTTATAGTTGGAAGATTTACAAAGAACTTCGGCGAGGAAGGTCATGGACGTAATACCATTTCTATTTTATAGGTATAGAAACAGAGGTACTGACTGGTTCCCAAATGTGGGCAAGGCCACACTGCCAGTGAGTGATCAAGCCAGAATTCTCACCCTTCTGGGTCCAAGTCTAATCATCCTGCCAGGTTGGTCACGGGGCTTTTGACCTGAGCAACCATCTACTCAATTACAGAGGGCTTAACATCTGCAAAAGCAGAGGAATGAAAGGCCCAGGCACCTGGCTCATTGAAGGTTCAACAAGCAGGGAATTAAAAGAGTTGCTGAACGTGGAGGATTAGGGGAAAATGCAAACCCTTTTTATTACCTGAGTCTGTAAGGGGTAAATGAGAAAGATTTTCACTCATGCTGAAAAATATGGCTGAGCATGTTGGTGAGCCCAGGACATGCTTGGTTATTAGGGGGATGATAGGGAACTGTGTGGCAAGAACAAGTGGTGCATCATCATCCAACTGGACAAGGACAATCTTTAGCCCGACATCAGTGGGCACTCTTGCCAAGTAAACCAACTGTGAAAATGGCACCAGGAAAAAACAAAAGACAAAAACTCTCGAGTTCTGATGGCATCTATTTAGAAAGCTAAAGGCTGTTATTCATTTGACTGCTTCCTGATACAGACAGACAGACAGACACACACACACACACACACACACACACTCTCTCTCTCTCTCTCTCTAAATTGGTGGTTCCCAAATAATCACGTCCTTAGAAAGTGGGCAACAATGTGGTTTCTGGGCTAAGACCAAGTGTTGAATTACTCAAAGACCAGAGGTAAAGAGAGAGCCATTTCCTTCCCCCCACTGCCCCACCCTCACCCCACCTTTGGCCCATCCACCTCCTGCCTACCCTTGGGTAAGTGACTGAACTGCATGGGTTCTATTACCGCTGACACCTAGGGGCATGGGACCCTGGATCTAGAACTGAAAGGACCCTCGGAGGTCACTGAGCTGGACCCTCTCATTCTATGTAAGAGGAAACCAAAGCCTAGAAAGGGTTCTTGCCTTGCCCAAGGTCACACCGGAAATAGGCAACAAAGGGAGGATTTGAACCCAGGCTCTCTGACTTTAAGTCCAGGGTCTCGAATACTGAATAATGACCCAGACAGAGTTTCCAGTTACTGCTCCACACACTAAGCATGTTCATTAACGTTTGCCCTTATGAACTATCGGGTCAGATTTCTCACAGAAAGTGGGATGGCTGCAAAAGCTGAATGATTTCCTCTCTGCCCGCTCTAATAAATGTTCTGGATGATTCAGTCACTTCCCAGACACCTTCCGTCAGAGCCAATGCATCTTTACACAGGTCAAGGCTCAAAGTCATTAACAGTAACTAAGGCTTGTAAGCACTGGATGTAATTCCATTTTAAATCCTCTTTACAAATCAGCCCTTTCATTTCCCAACATTTGCCAAGTCCAAAGCAAGTCCTATTTTCTGGGCAACCTCAACAAATCTAGGGAAACAAAACAATCTAAGGTGGAGTAACTGGAAGTCTTAAAATGACTTTTTAAACTTTCTATATGTCGCAAATTGTGTGGCCGAGAATCAGGCTCTGGACAATCTTCCCCCAGCCCTGATGCCTAGAACTCATCTGGGTGATTTGACTGCTGATGGGGCTTGGAGGAGGTGGCATTCACCAACTGTATTCACTCTGGCAGGATGAGGAATCGCCAGACCAGACCATCAGTCCTGCCATTACTCTCTAATGTCCTCCAGGCCTCGTCACGGACCCTTCTGTTAACCAGGAACTTGGTGCTTTAATATTTGGATAACTATTCCCAATCTAGTTGGTCTCCTTCATAATCCTCCGGGTTTGATTTTACATATAAAAATATTCTTCTGAGGAGTCTCTAGGCTTCTTTAGGTTGCCCAAGGGGACCAGGGCACACCAGAGGTTGAGACTCCCACTCCACGCCATTCAACCCTCCTGGCGTTATCTGACCTGGTAAAGTAGATCCCCAATGAAACTAGGGATGCTTTGAGAGCAGGATCCTTTTCATTTTTTCTGTTTCTATCCCCAGCAGGAAGCACCTTGCTTGGCACATGGTAACCACCTGATAAATGCTTTTTCATTCATGTATGTGTACACACAATCATCCATCCATCCATCCATCCACCCACCCACCTACCCATCCATCCATCCATCCATCCATCCATCCATCCATCCATCCATCTACCCATCCACCCACACATCTATCTATCCATCCACCCATCTACTAACCCATCCATCCACCCACCCACCTACCCATCCATCCATCCATCCATCCAATCCATCCATTCACACTATGTAACTGTGATGACCAAGTTGGCCCTGGAGAAAACCAACCTCTCCATCCTTCTCTGCAGAAGTGAAGGACTCTGGGTATGGAACACTGGATACCATCATATTCAACTGGCATGGACTTGACTGGATGCTTTTTTCTTCTTTTAATAAAAAGTTATTGCTACAAGGGATGGCTCTCTGATAAGGGGCAAGGGAAGGCATTCATTTTGAGAAAAGTGATGCTACACCAAAGATACTGATAAAAATATGTTAATGAAAATAATGAATGCTCCAAACTAGGGAGTGAGAGGTCAAGGGAGGGCTGAGAAGAGGAAGTGTAATTGGTGCCCCCCCCCCACCTGCGCCTGGTCTCCTCCCCCCTCTCTAAATCTTTTATGCCTCTAATCACTTCAGAGGAGAGGAAAGATCCGTCCTTCCTGAGTCTTGTATGATGCTTCATTCCAAGGTGATTTCCAAAAAGCAAAACCCAATGGAATCTTACAAAGCATCACCCTGGCTGTTTCTCAGAGCTCAGGCTGTCTTTCCAACAGCACATGCCAAAGCCCATCTCTCCTGAGGATAAGGAGGGACACAATCTCTAGGCTGCACAGATGACTCATTTCATGCTAAATGACGTCAAATGATTAAAAGTACAGAGGCAAGAAAGGCAGTGGGGCACAGGAGAGAGAGAGACAGAGAGGCAGAGACAGAGAGAGAGACAGAGAGACACAGAGACACAGAGATAGAGAGAGACAGAGAGACAGAGAGAGAGAGATGGAGAGAGACAGAGAGACAGAGACAGAGAGAGAGAGACAAAGAGAGAGAGATGGAGAGAGACAGAGAGACAGAGACAGAGAGAGAGATGGAGAGAGACAGAGAGAGAGACAGAGACAGAGACAGAGACAGAGACAGAGAGGAAGAGAGAGAGAAAGGGGAGGGGAGGGGAGAGAGGCAATTTGGCATTAAGAAACTCGGGGTTCAAGCCCTGCCTCTGACAAACACTGGCTGTATTACCCAGGGCAAATAATTTGCCCCCAAGCAAATCTCTAAGATCGTCAATTTTAAACTAGTTGACAATTCGCTTGGTTAAGAGGAATTTTCCTCATCTGGAGCTCCCAATACAGACAAAGTCACAGGTCTGGAACTTCCCCCCCCCCCCCCAAAGGAAATGAGTGAATGAGTGAATGAATAAAAGAGAGAAAAGGCATAATAAGAAATAACCTAGAGAATGAAAGCTAAGGAATTCCAAAACGTAAATAACCGACTTGCCCAAATCCAGGGATCATGGTGTTAAGTCACCACGAATGAATGAATGAACGGCCATTCTAAAAATTAATTGACAACATGGCAGATACTTAATTAAAAGAACTGTAGCTCTGCCTCCCAGGAGAGTCTCCTAGCCAGGGCATGCCCCCAGCAGAGGGTAACAGAGTGCAGCGGGGGCTAACCCTGAAGAGGGCAGAATTTTGTAGAGGAATGCAGCTACAGTAGAAAGGTCAAGATGCCCATCGCAGGAGCAGCAGAGACCAACACAGTGCAATTCCCAGAAAGGGGAAGCCATTCACCTAAGATCACACAGCTAACATGTAGGCACTAGCAGGATTCAAATCCAGGTCCTCTAGATTCCACTCCCAAAGCTCCTTCCACAAACACTAACTCCGTGGACCTCCATACTCCTGGGTAGGAGGTGCTTCCATTTAGATATGACCAGCAGATGGCAGCAGCCAACCCTGAAGGGACTAAGTAAACTGGGTGATTCCAGGGAGAGATAATTCATTAGAAACTAAGTATCATGATCTGATAGCTTTGTAAATCTAGGTAGACCTTATGAGTTAAAAGTTACGTAAGGGTCAGATGAAAGATGTGCCAAACACACCTTTTAAAAGAGCAAGGAGAAAAGTGAGAAACAGGCATCTGAAACCCCCAACACCAAGAGACCCACCCAACGTCTCCTGAGTTACTGGCTATCACTCTCCAGTCACATAGCCTCTACCCCAGCGAGAGCTCCCCTCACCTGGTGCCCAGACTTCTTCAAGGGCCTTCTCCTTGGTCTCCCTGCCTCCAGCCTTTCCCCTCTTCAAATCATTCTCCTCACAGCTCCCAAAGTGATGTTTCTGCAAGGCAACTCCAGGGATTCCCTCTTACTGGGGATCAGGTATGTTCTCCTCCACTCGGCATTTAAAGACCTCCACATCCTGGTCTCCAACCCACCTTTCCAGTCTTACTGGACATTGCCCCTTATCACACTCACCATGGTCCAGTCCACTCATTTATGGAGCTCCATCTGCCATCTCTGTGTACATGGCACTGGCTATCACCCATTTGTAGAATGGGTTCTTCTCTTTCTTCCTCCTCCTAGACTCTGTGGTCTCCCTTAAGACAGAGCCCCGGCTTCCCCCCTCCATCAAGCCTGTCCTGATACCCTAACTGGTGTTGATGCTTTTACATCATCTTGAATCTATACTTATACATGTTGTCTGCTTGAGTAGAATGGAAGCTCGTTGAGGGTAGGGGTGCTTTCACTTCTTTGTATGCACAGTGCCAAGTAGATGGCATAATAAGTACTCTTTGATTGAATGCTCTATCACTATTTCTAAGATAACAGAAATAATTAGGTGGCTCAGCGGATAGAGTGCCGGACCTGAAATGAAAGAAAGACCCAAGTTCAAATTCAGTCTCAGACCCTTACTAGCTATGCTATCCTTGGCAAGACACTTGGCCTCTCTCAGCCTCAGTCTCCTCACCTGGGAAACGGGGACAACAGCAGCACATGCCTCCTGGGTTGTTGGGAGGATCAACTGAGACAATAAATGTGATGCGCTTTGTAAGTCTCGAAGCGCTATGGAGACACTAGCGATTACTGTTATTATTATTTCAAAGGGATGAATCATGGCCTGTTTGTGACAGAGGACACATTCTGGCCAGTACACTTGGGTTTGAGCAGCCCGGGGGGGGGGGGGGGGCACGTGGGGCGATCTGAAGAAAGAGTCAAGTCAGTGGCAGCCCCCATCACATGGAGCCCTTCATTTATCAAGCCTTGCTTTAGGACCTCCTACTGAGACCAATAGGATTCTGGGGATACAGAGGATAAGAGGCACTGGTAACTGCCCTCAAGAAGCCTAAGTCTACCTGAAGGCAATAATGTCAATGCATAAAATATGCAAAGTAGAGGCAAAGTCATTTCCAGAGGGCCAAGCATTAATGACTGGGAGATGGAGCACATGGCAGTTGAGCTGAGCCTTGGAAATTGTAAGTGTTAGGAGGTGGGAGGAAAGGCGGGTATATTCCAGGCACGGGGCAAACCCTGTGCCAAGGTAGGGATGGACAATGGAGAACCCCAAAATGGTGGTCTTTGCCAAAAAGAAAAAACTCCATTTAGAAATGTTGATGGATCTATCTACCTGCTTCAAATTCGTGGAGTTTTTGGGGAAAGGTTGGCAAGATCCTAATGCAAATCCCAGCCTGAGTAACAAAACTGTCCTCAGACTGCCATACCTGGTTAAGGTTCATCAGGTAACGGGGAACAGCAGAGTCTGGGCAAAAAGTCAGGTTTGCCACACTTAGAGCATGGCTGTGTTTGTCTGAAGGGATCAGCCAGAGTGAAGGGCTCCCCTTCCCCTGCTATTGAACTGGAGGTTTGGGCTGAGTCAAACCAGTCAGGAAGGAGGGAGATTTTTCCTGCAGTCACAAGTGAAATGCCCCCCAGAAATCTGCTCCAGGTGTAGTGATCTGGGAGGGCTGGAGCTCAGTGAGGATCAAAGGCATCTACAGGGCATGTTAGGACCATAATCTCCACTTCCCTCTTCCCACATTCCTTCAAATATGCAGCCAGAAATGCTGAGCTCCATGGCTGGCAGTTGGCTGACAATGAACGTCCTACCCAGAAAGTCTGACTCTCGGCTTGAGCTGGCACTGTTGGGAACACAAAGGGTTTGGGTAACCTTTGGAGTGGGGGGGTTCTTAAGCCACCTTTTTGACCTTTGTCCTGAAAAGAAAGCCCCAACAAAAGTCTTCCAGCCTCCCCAGGGAGCAGGGAAATTTTAATATCTGGGGACAATCCATTCCATTTGGAGGAAGCTCTAATGAGGACGTTCTTCCCAATATCGAGCCTAAACCTGCTTCTTGGCAATGTCTATTGACTGTTCCCAGTTTTGCATCTCCCCCTCCCACACCATTACCCAAGAAAAACAGATTTAATCTTTTCTAGATGGGGTCCTTCACATCCTTCCAGACAGACATCCTGGGGCCCTGAAATGCTCTCTTCTCTCACCCATCACCTCCAATTGACCCCTCTATGGCATCGCCTCTGAGCATTTTCATTATCCTCACCTTCTAATTTGAGGCGCAGTTTAAGTGTCTTCTCCTGAGGGAAGTTTATCCTGATTTACCTCCTTACTTCCCACCCAGGGCTGCTAGTGCCCTTCTCTCTCTGGAAATGACCTTCCACTCCATAGTGACCTTTCTGCATTTCTGGTGTTTCACTCCAACAGAATATAAGCTCTGTAAGGTCAGGGATGATAGATAGATTAGATAGATAGATAGATAGATAGATAGATAGATAGATAGATAGATAGATAGATAGATAGATAGATAGACAGACAGATAGATAGACAGATAGATAGATAGATAGATAGATAGA
>CM053586.1:5288697-5301678 GCA_028646515.1 Pseudochirops corinnae | reverse complement strand
AAAAAAAAAAAAGTAAAAGACGGAATCCAGGCTCCCATGTGCTGACCTGGGAGGCCAGACGGAAGTGCAGAATGCCCTCCGCATTGTCAATCAAAGGAGGGACAGCTTTCCTCCTCTTGTAACTCAAAGGGCATTGTGCCTGAGATGCAGGGATGCCCCTCTTGGGAGAGAGACTGGGGAGGACTTTGGCCTGGAGCTCCCTTCTGGCCCCTGCTTGCTCATGCCCCACAGGACGTTGCTTTCATATTGCCTCATAGTAAAGAAATAGTTCTTTCTCAGCAACCCTGAACCATAGGTCAGAGGGCATGGCTTCTAATGTCCTATGGGATAACGTATTTGAAGTTCATTGTAAGCTCAAGTAGGGAAGGGGACCGGACTAAGATTTCATTGGTAGAAGGAATTAATTCCCAAATGAGGAAAATCCCTCTATCAATGCGGAACTGCAGCTTTTCCACCATTTCTAATTTTGTAGGTTTGCCAGGAACATCTGAGCAGTTAAGTGACTCACTCAGGGTCAGTCTGTATTGGCCAGAGGCAGAATTTGAACTCAGGTCTTCTTGGCTCCAGGACCAGTTTGTTATGCTCTGTGATGTACGGTCTTTTCTTGCGCATCTAAAGTATAATATAAATGTTAGCGCTCACCACCACCACCACCATCATCACTGTCACCACCACCATCATCCCCATCAGACTGAAGACAATCTCTGAAGAATTAAATGTGAGGGTCTCCCAGAGCACAAGGTGGGGCGCGCAGCACTGTCCTTATGCATGGCCACTGTACATGGACCCTTTGAAAAACAGAGAGATGGTGGAGTAGGAGTCTGAGCTGGTCCTCTGGCCAGGTGCTACTGATACCTCCTGATAGGGAATGAGTCAGTGTCCATGTCTGGCTTTCTTTGTTTCTCGGGGTTAGGGAACCTAACGAACCATAGGCAGGACGGAAATAGAAGTTGGTGCCAAGATTTTCTGTCAAGGGATAGCTTGTAATTGGAAATATTTTAGAAAATGCAGCTTGGAATGTTTCCCTGCTGTATGCTGCTTGTTTCTTTAAAAAAGACACATGGGATCTTTTTGGTGCTTTGCATTCTCAGACCAATCTGAGACTTTTCCTCGAAGGAAGAATAAACGACGACACCCATTTTTTGTAGTACACTTAAGGTGTGCCAAGAACTGCCCTCACCATGTGATAACAGTGAGGGATGATTGCTCCCATTTTGTGGATGAGGACTGAGTCTCAGTCAGCTAATAAGCATTTCTTAAGCTCCTACTCTGTGTCAGACAGTGTACCAGATGCTGGGGATACAAAGAAAGTCCTGCTCTCAGAAAGCTCAGAGTCTAATGGGAAGCAAGGAGGGAGAGGAGACACTCTATGACTGGCAGCTCTTATGCCTTCCCTGGAAGCCCCCTCCCCAACCCCACCCCTATGTCCATGTCACTGAAACAAGGCCAGTTTCAGGTGTTCCGGGAGTGTTCCTTGGTAAACCTTCATGGCTCATTTGGGCTATTCCCAGACTAAAGGGCTGGGCTTCAGATGTTTCATTACATGTCGATTGTAGAACATGGAATTCATTTTCTCATAGAAACAATATAGTAAATGGTAATGAGGCTCCCAGTCTAGCACCCTGAAACCCATCTGTTCTGACCAAGGGGTAGCTTGGTTTGCTTGTTGCAAAGGTGTTTTAAAAACAATTTCTTTGGGTGTGTTTGCTTTTAAGGGCCTTCGGGTGGAAGGTGGACTATGATTGAAAGCAGGCTGAAGGACTGCCAGGCTGCCTGCCCAGACCAGTTGATGGCACGTGATGCCGGGGTCAGGCCTCGGCACAGACACAGGCCTCAGAGGCGCCTTGCCAGTTGGCGAGTGGTTTTCACTGACTGTAAAGTTATTTTTGGCAAGAGAAAAATCTATTAAGACCATTCCACAAGTAACATACAGTTCAGTTGCACCTTTTTCATAACTAATGAAGGCGCTGCACAATAGACTTGTGTGAAAGCCTTGGAGGGAGTGAACTTCCCCAATAGAAGGATTTTGAAAGGCTGTGAATCTGGGGGACCCTGGGTGGGGGAAGGGTGGCCTGCAGTCCATGGGAGAACCTGGAAGAGACCGCTTTCATTTTGGCAATAATGAGAAATGCTAATCTGGAACATCTCATTTTAATTAGCACCCCTGGGCTGCCCCCATCCCACTCTGCTAAGGCTTTCTCCAGAAGCAAACCCTGTGAGCAGCTTTGCTGGGTCCTGGAGGTTTTGTTTCAGTTGCCTTTTGTTGAAAACTGGGGATAGACCCTGGTTCTGTGGGTACCTCTGGTCTTCCAAAGTATTTGAAAAGCAGCTTTCAGAGAGGCAGTGGATGCTGGAAGAACACTGGATTTGGGGTCAGAGATTGTGGGTTTGAATGACTCTAACCATCATTCCCTGTGTGACTAACTTCACCTTTCTGTGGCTTCAGGCTCCCCTCCCCTCCTGTAACACAAGGCAAGGGTTGGGCGAGATGGCCTCGTAGACCCTTCTGCCTAAATCTGTGGTTCTGTCTTCATACCATCTTTGATCTGGATCCTAGGAGGCGGGTGAGCACAAGCTTTTCCTTAGGGACTGATGAAGACAAGGATGTGCTGGTGCCTTCCTGGCAGATGAATGGGACATAGCACACAACAGCTCTGTGACAAAGCCCAGCATGGCTGTCCCATAAAGCCAACAATGCTTTTTGTAGCGTGTGGAGTGCTTGGGACACATTCCTCGCTATCCCCATTTCTCAGAGCAGGACAATGAACTTGGTCTAGTTTCAGAACCTGGATAGAACCATAGAAGTTTTTTTTTTTTCCTTTCTTAGAGCTGGGAGGAAACAGATAATTTATTTCTCCTTCCCATATGATGTGTCACTCACCCAAGCTTCTCTGAGTCCTTTCTTTGAGAACATTTTGCTTAGTTCACCAAGCCAGCTCCTTTACTGTGAGTATCAAAGGCCTCCCTTCTAGGGGAGAAGAAAAGGTATTTCAAATGGCGTGTAGAATGGTAGACGTCTCTGAACCAGTGGTCAGGTCATATGAAAAAGGACTTAGACTTTTAACAAAATAATCAGTGTAAGATCATTAAATTAGAGACAAGCCCTCAGAGGTTATCTAGGCCCATTTTACAGAAGAAACTATGGTCCAGGACGATTAAATGACTTTCCAGAATACTGGGTCTGGAGGTGGAAGGGACCTTAAAGATTGCCTTGATTTTACAGAGAAGCCAACCGAGGTCCCTGAATTAATTTAACTTCACAAATAGAAGGTTTATGAAAGTCAGAGCATTGAGGGGAAAGATAAGAACAAGGAAGGAGGGGAGATCTGCATTTTCATCAGTGTAGGGAACTCCCATAGGAATAAGTTCCCTCCACCAATGCAGATAAGCGCTTCTTCTTAGAGAGTCATGTGGGATCCTGAGAAGTTCAGAGACCAGCAGGGATGAGTCAGAGGGAGGTTTTCCGGATGTGAAGGCTAGCTCCCTGTCTACTCACTTACTCCATAATGGTAGAGGAAAGGACAGTCAGAAATCTGAGTAGTATGATGGGGATTGGGAAGTGGGATGGGGAGGGATTTGCATAGAGACCCTGTCTGAAGGAGATATCACATACAACTAGACGAAGCTGAAAGACTTTGCATTCTTGTGTCTCCCCCAAAAGTCTGTAAGCTCACTGAGGATAGGCCTGTAATGCTCCATGAATGTTTGTGAAATCAGGAGTTTATCTGAGCGAATGAATGTTTGTTATTGTTGGTAAAGGAGGTGACTTTAGTTCAATTCGCCAAGTATGTACTGAGTACCTAGTGAGTGCCTGGCACTATCCGAGAAGCAGGGCTTACCTGGGCAGAGGCCAGAAGCAGGCCCGCCCCCCGGGAACCCAGAAACCATTTCTGAGGAGGAGTGAGGGGGGCGCAGGCAGGCTTTCCTTTCAGTGAGTCTAAGGGACATTCACCGGTCAGGTCTTTTCTCATTCGAGATCTATACATGTATGTGTGAGTGGGTATATATGTGTGAATGTATGTAGTGTGCTGTGTATGTATGTATGCATATGTACATGTATGTGTGGCATGTGTGTGAATGTGTGTGGTGTGTCTGTGTATGAGCATATATATGTGTGTGTATGTATGTGTGTGGTGTGTCTGTATATAAGTGTGTGTGTGTGAATGTGTGTGTAAATGTGTGTGTGGTGTCTCTGTATTTGAGTGTGTGTGTGTGTGTAAATGTGTGTGTGTGTCTATGTATGAGTGTGTGACTATGTTGTGCCAGTGTGTTTCCCTCAATGGTCCCTGTGGGCATCTCGGCACAGTGGGTGCTGACTGTGGTGCTCAGGGGGGCCGTCCCGTTTACGTACTTTCCTCTTGGTCCCCTGCCCCCGGCACTGGATAGATTTGTGAACTCTATGTGTCTGGCAGCTGGCCCTCGGGGAGACAAAGGTAGGTGGGTGAGAGAACGGCAGCCCTCATGCATGTCAGGTCTGTAAAGTAGGAGAGCAGACCCCCTCTCTGGCCTCACTCCATAGCACTAGCTGATTAGGACCTGAGGAGGCTTATGTAATCAGCAGTGTCTGGTCTGGTCTAGTCATGTTAGGTCGCAGAGTAGAAAATGGTTATTTGTCTCCAGAGGTTACTCCCTCTCACATCCTGTGCTGGGCAGCACCCCTCCTGGGTGAGTGGGGTCACATGGTTCTCCCGACCTTGGCCAGTGAGGGGAGAATCACTCCAACCCCAAATTTAGAAGGCTGCTTTGATCCTCCCTTTAAAAAATCCTCTGATTCAACCCTCATGAGATCCTTGATTTAGCACTGGAGGGACCATAGAGGCCCCTCATTTTATCGACAAGGAGACTAAGAACCAGAGAGCGTCTCTTGATTTTCAAGGTCAGCTTACTCTTCTGACCTACTTCTCAGAGCCCCACATTGGCTGGCCCACACCCCTACAGTCACCAGCAGGGGCAGGATCAGGCCCAGACCCTTGGGCTCCAAGGCCAGGGCTCTTTCCCATTTGTTAGATGGCTATTCTCCTTTCCCTTCTGCCCCTCCTCATATTTCATCAGTATTAGGACCCCCCCACCCACACAGTATAGAAACCCCATCCCCCATTGTTGTTCAGTCATTTTCAGCTGTGTTTGACTCTTTGTGCCAATGGGCAGCTCCTTGGTAACTTAGAGCCTGGGGTACCCAGGGGTTAAGTAACTTGCCCAGGATCACATAGCCTGGACATGTCAGTGGTAGGATTTGAACCTGGGTCTTCCTAACACTCAGCTCACACTCTCTATTCCACCCTGCTGCCTGAATTTGGTTTTAATCAATGCAGTAAAACTTCAAAGAACAAGGCCACTCAGGGAAGGGCCTTCTGGTGAACAGATAGGTTTTGGTTCAGACTAAACAGAAATCGTTTTGTGGCTGATAAAAACAATACAACGATCAGAAGCATTTGGTCATTAGTGGGTCATGAGATCTACCCGGTGGAGCCCAGAGGAGAGCTCAGAAGGGGACAGACAGTGGGCAGTATTGGCACTACTGGGTTCACTTTGACATATACTTTGAAACGCCTACTAGAAATCCACAGTATCACAGACAGTCCTCTGATTTGTTTGTGGCAGTGTTATTGATATCAAGTTCCTACTAATATGATGTTTTTTGAAAATGTTGCACTGTTCCCCACAGGTACTCAGACGTCACTTTTTTCTAGCCATAATGAATCATCAAAATCCTGCCTAAAATCATCTGCCCCCCTCCCTCCCTCTCCCCAGTGTTGTGTGGTACAAAAATGGCCCCAGACATTTCCTAAGCACCTACTAGATGCCTTGCACAATGCAAGGTGCTATGCATAGAAGGATGAACAAAGTCCAGGGTGGCAGCCCTGCCCTTATGGAGCTTGGATTCTTCCAGGAAGGGGAAATGAAATGGGCACATACTCTACTATAAAACAAGGTAGGATGTGATGGAACCAAGGATAGTTGGATATACTTACTGCTATTGGATAATAGAGAAGGAAGGAGGAAAAGGAGGTCCTAAGTTGGAAGAATTCTTCAAACTGAAGCACCATCCAGCCATCAGGCATCTTTCTCTGCAGAACCTTGGGCTCCTTCATGGTTCTGAAGGCTTATTCTCCTTAGGTATAGTTGTGCAGATGTGCTATATGTAGGAACCTGAATTTAGTGGGCATCTACCCACCATCTTTGGCCATCTGCCATGACTCTGACTCTGTATTCTGCCTTTGTTTTCTGTCCTGTCCCACAAAAGCTAGCTTTCTAAGGCTTTGCTTCTACCTCTTTGGTGCTAGGGACAGAAGGAAGTCCAGATCCATTGGGAATTTTGGTTACCTGCCTTTAGTAATATTGTTGGGTCTGTGGTCATGGACCTAATATTCTTTTCCTGAGGATTATTGGGTTATGGTTTGAGATGGAAGGGACCTTTGAGATCATCTCACTATTGCTTGTGTGGATCCCCATACGAAGCAGCTGGGCCTTCTCAAGCCTTATATCTGGAAATGAAAGGGATCCTAGGAGCCACTTAGTGTACTCCGCACCCCTATTTTATGGTGAGGAATATGAGAAGCTAATTGACTGTCCATGGTCACAGGGGCAGTAAGAGGCAGAGCCAGGATTCCTCTGACTCCACATCTAGCCCTCTTTCCCCTCTACAGAAGATCATCCTTGTGCCCCAGAAGCTTTTCTCTAGGATTTGAATGCTTCATAGGCACCAGGGCATCACTTGGATTGTTCCTCTGGTGGCCTTACCTCTTGCCCCATGCTCAGCCTTCCTCTTTCTCCTTCCAGATCCATTGGATTAGTGTCCTTCACTCTACTCATCATACAGAAGCTGTCTTTGGTGGGATGTGTTACATACCCTGCCTATGACAAGTACACATCTCATGACTCCCTTTCCTTTGCCCACAATTCTCTTTCTGTTGAGGTAGTGGTGGTTAGTGATTCACAACCATTTGCTATTACTAGGAGATTATTAGTGCTGAAAAAAAAAATCCCCATGTCTGGCTGACTTCAGCTTGGGATCATGGAAAGGCACTAGCAATTTTCTAGACAGCATCTAGCGCAATCTCTGCCTCCTATTCAATTCTAGGCCCAGGCTATTTCCCTTATACCCTTTAAAGACCTTCCATTCCAATGAGCTGGAAGGAAAATACGTAGACAGATAAGTAGGATGCAAAGGTTATGTGGTGAAGTGGGAGCAAAGGAATAGTTCCAGGCAGACTACTCTGGGAAAATGCGAAGCTCTGTCCACATGTGTGGGTTGACGGCCACCATCACTGTCTGCCCGTCTGACTCCACGGCAGTCTGGGATGCTGTGTTCCTTGTTTACTTGATCTCCCTGTACCCATGACTAGACTGAGCTCCTACATCAGTCAACAAGCATTTATTAACTGCTCACATATCCCAGGCACAGTCCCATAAACACAAATGTGAGACATTCTCTGCTCTCAACATCCTACGAGATGAATTTACAGTAAAAGCTGCCATTTCTACCACACTTTTATGTGTAATGGGCTGATAGGTGATTGGAGAAGAGGGAGGCATGGCAGTCTAACTCTTCCTGTGTGGACATCCTCGGCTTCCCTGACCACATAGGGGGGAATCAGGGGTTGAGGGCAGTTTGAAGAGGTCATGGGGTCAGGGCTTCAGTCGAAAGTCAGAAGTCAAAGCACTGTATTCCTTGTCAATAAAGAGGAGGTGGAAAGTGGAGGAAAAGGGGTGAGTTTCCTTCTCTTAGTGGGTTCCTGCCCTTTGCTCAGCTTTTTGAGAGGAGGAGATGGAGCAGGAGAGGCGTGCTGGGTTTGCCGCATTAAAGTGTGATTTGGACTCTTGTCTCCATCTTGCCTTTCCTCAATCCCAGAAGGCCAAGGTTTCCTTCTTTTTCCTTCTCATCTTGTTTTCAGTATCATATTCCCCTTAAGGATTGTTAAGATCCTTGTTTATAGGGAAAGGAATGAAAGCTCTATCATTCTGTTTTTATCCAGTGAGCCTCATGAATTTCCAGAAGGCTCCACAGTGCATCCCAGGCTACTGCATTTGGTGAAATAAGGAGGGGGAGGGGGCACAACCAAAAAACAAAAAAGCCCCAACCCTGATGAAGAAGAAGGAGAGGGAGACATGCATTTGGTTAGTTGATTTTTGAGAAACTCTATAATTACCTGACACTTGGTGGGTGGGTTGCGGAAAAGGCAGTTAAATTGAATCCTCAGAGCTTTCCTGCAGAGACTTTACTGAGACGGGAAGGATAAGTGATGTGGGGGCTGTTGTGAGAAGGATTGGGGTCATACATTAGGAAGGTGACACTTTTGAACTCTCTACCCAAGGTGGGAGAGTCAGAAAATCTTGCTTTTCTTTCCCTGTTATCTGTAAACTGCCTACTGAAACTTAAATGCCAATAAAGCACTTCATGCAATAGAATGGCTTTGTTTACCTGACATCTGAGTTTATGCTTCAATTTGTCAGGGGCTTTTTTTCCCACAGCAACTTTAACAAAGTATTAATGCCCTTTTAAAAAATTACATAATTTCTCCTTTCTCTTCCTTTTTTCCTCTCCCCTCAGAACCTGCTCTTGTAACTAAGAAAAGTGTTGTTTGTCCTTCATTCTGGAAGAGGACCAATGGGAGGGTGATATCTTGACTTGTGTGTGAGTTGGATTTAAGTGAGGCCGAGCTGCACAAAGTCATGAGCCTCACTCTCTCCTCCAGAGTCATTGGAGTCAAGACGCAGGTCACTATGACTGGCAATGGCTGCACAACTGATCAACACAAGCCATGGCGCCTGTGTCCATCCACCACAGTCAGCCTGTGTCCTCATCTGATGCCTCTCTAATCTCTGGATTCCTTATATTGCTCATTTCATTACTCTGGGGTCTTCTGTGGCCTTTTTGCATTGCTTCTGTTTCTCTTAGAGGTCTCCTGAGTGGGTAGAGAGCTAACCTCAAAGTCAGTCAGATGTGCATTCAAGTCCCACTTCTGACCCCAACAAGTCACCCCCGCCTCAGCATCCCCAGGCATCTCTAAGGCTCGAAGCTGGCTGGGGAAAGAAGGTGTTGGCTTCTACTGAGAGAGAGGATTTCCTCACCTGGGGGCTGTCTATAGCCAATGAGGTTCCAGTTCCTGTCCCTATCCTGTGCTTTCTCTCTGAAGTTACCCTCCATTCACTCTGCAAGTGGCTTCTCTGGACATAGCTGTCTCTCCAATTTGAATGGGAGCTCCTTGAGGGCAGGCTTGTACTCAGGGTGTGTGGTTATTGACCGATGGACCCTCTTCCTCCTTTCCGTGATCATAGTCAGTGTGTAGGACATTTCTTCCGCTCCTGCTTTCTCTTCCCTGCATCGTTTCCCGCTTTTCTTAGTGTACTTCTCTGAATTCCTCATACTGGTTGTTGCTTGTGGCAGGATGATGGATTGGTGGATGCTGTGTGGTACACTTGGAGGTGCCCATGGATGAGAGTCAAGCGGGATAGGTGGGCATGGGTGGCTGGGATCTCCAACTCCCACGTCAGTAAAACCCTAGGTCCTATTTTATGCATTTGAGTCTGGTTATTCTCAATAGTTTCCTATTCCATTTCAGTGACATCCCATTCCATCCCTAGGGCACCGCTGGTTCAGACTTCTCCAGAGTGATGTGCACCTGCCATATTTTCAGTTTCTCACTATCACAAAAAGGGATGTCATTGGTACAATGGATAGAGCATTGATTTTGGATTCAGAGGACCCTAACCCAAATTGTAGCTCTTCCACATCCTGCCAGTGTGATGGTAGCCAGACCATTTTAACCTCTGTGGGCCTTAGCATCTTCCTCTGTAAAACCGAGGGGTTTAGAACGATGATCTCAGAGGTCCCTTTTCATTCTAGATCTAAGCTGGTGTGCCCTGATCATTGCCTCACATGAGGGTGGATAAAGTAGATTTCCCCTAGATTCCTTCTAATCGCTATGAGCTTGTGAATTGAGGTGGGAGAGAAGCTGAGTGAGGAGGCCTGGTGCCTATTGGTTATGCTCCCAGTGAATGCTGGAGCTGGGCCTGGAGGATTGGGAGGAGAGGCTCCCAAAGATCTGGTGCTGTCTTTATAGTTGATTTGGACAGAGAAAGCTGTTCTGTACTTGTCCGGGGTGATCTGTTTCCCTGTTAGCTCAGTGCCCTGCCCGTGGAATTAATTGCATTCTTTCACTTCAGTGTCTTTGTGGGACCTTTGCTTGGTAGAAAGGGGCCCAGTGGTTGTGGGAGCCAAGGGTTAGGCCTGCCTGCCTCCCCATGAGCTTACTGCCTGAAGCCTAGTGTAAATCCCAGACCCCCTCCCTGGACATTCCTACCTTCCTCTGAAGGATGCTGGGAGGATTTAAAAGCTCACGCAGTATTTAGAGAGTGCATTTGAATTTAAATAAAGGGAAGTGGAAGAGCTTTTGCCGATGTAATAGAGTAATCGCCTTATTGTTAAAGGCAGAAGTTAAAGCTTTTCATTTGGCTGCTGTCGACAGATGTGGACTTGCTGGAACTCTCCTGCGCCTCCTCCATTTGTTGAGAGAAGCAGCTGCTCGCGAGTCAAGTTGAAACACAACTTCCTTTCTCCCTGTTCCCTGAAATTTGTCTTCTGTCTTGTCCTGTTGTGTGTAATTACTCAGCTGACGGATGCACTGCTCAGCGCTGGTGAAGTCTGTCTCTTGGAATGCTCCGTTAGTTCTTTGACGAGTTGAAATGAGAGGAAACAGGAATTCGGACAAATGATTCAAAAGCCCTTGAACTCGGAGTCCGGACTGTGTAGTTGGAAATTAATCCAGAACGCACAATATTGAATTCTGAGTGTAAAAGGTGATCTCAAGTGAGCTTTCTTTAAAAATGAAAGAAAAAGAGAGCAAGGTTTAATTAAGCTTCCAAGCACTCCTCTGCCGTTGTGGGATGGCTCCTGTTTTCTTCCTCCCTCTATTACATTAAGGCTAATTGAATCCATGCCTTTATTGTCAAGGACTCTGATGTAGTCAGACCATAGCAAGTTCTGGTCGAAATCAAGTGATGATGTTTCACAGTGATGGCTCCATACCCTTAGAAGTGGGGGATGGGACAGAGAGCTGGAAGGAGATTTTTATTCTATTGGTTTGTTTTTTTTTTTCCAGATTTCTCATCAGTTACAGGGCTCTTTATTTTGTTGTAATTGTCCCTTCCCCCCCACCCCCTTATCATCCATGTTGCATCTTCAAATAGTACCCTCCACTTTGGAAACTGCCCAGAAGAAACCAAAATTCAAGGATAATACAGGAGTGCATGGGGGGGAGGGGGAGGTTATATTTTTGTTGGGGAAAAGCTTCCCCCCTTTCTCCTTGCATTCTTTCAGCAGAACTAGGATAACTTGAGTCAAGGTGATGGAAATGGAGATGTGGGGGTTGATGTGACTCTGAGATGTAATAGATTATCCTTCTGTTCTCTTCTTCCTGTGATGATTTGTTGGGGGGAATGTCCGTAAAATCTGTGGCTGGAGCCAGTCCTTGTTGATGGTACCATAAAGAAGACACTGGCTCAATTTATGGGTTCACTGCACTTGACCATGAATTCCTCCACACACCCACCCCCACTCTGGACCAACGACCCCTGTACTGACTAGTGATGAGCCCTTCTGTTCTGCTAGTGGCAGCGGTATGAAATACCAGTGGGAAAGTCCATGTTAATGTTTGACTGCGTGAATGGTAGATGATAAGCAAATATGTGTTGTGGCATGTTGCAGATTGCTGTACTAATTGGATTGGATTTCTTCCGAAGCCTGTTTCTACTGTTTAAAAAGAGAGGGAGAGAAAGAAAATTAAGAGCATACCCCTGACTGGAGAATGACTAAGCAAATTGTGGTGCATGAATGAAAGGGGCTATAAGAAACAGTGAATGTGAAAAATCCAGAGAGTCATGGGAAGATCTTCATGAACTGATGCCGAATATAGTTATTTAAGTCAGGGAAACAGTAAAAGCAGTGACTAGGACAAGGAAATGGAAAAGAACAAAAGTGCCATGTTATGGGAATGATCGAGTATGGCCCCCAAAGAGGGGGAAAAAATGACCTTCCCCCCTTCTTCGCCGACCAGAGACTGTGCGTGGGCACCTTTGCTCAAACTCTCAGTGAAGGTCAAGGTGTAGGGTGGTTTTGCTCGGCCGCTTCCCCCCTCCCTTCTCTCTTTTTTATTTGTTAAAAGAGCTGGCTCTTGGGGGAGACACAAGAAGGGGAAGAAGAGGAGGAACATGGTAACAAAAGGAGGTGGAGCAAAACCAAAAGATATCAACAGAAGTAAAGAAGATGAAGGCCTCATAACAAACCTGATGTCATTAAAATGATGATCTGGTAAAGTAATAAAATATTAAATAATAAATAAAATATAAATGAATGAAAAATAAATAAAATAGTAATAAAGAATAATCTGCTAAAAAATCCATTCTCTTTTGTTCTTGTGAAGATGGCTCTTGAACTCTGCCTGCCTTCTAGGATTTTCCTTTCTTTCATTTAAATTAAACTCAATGCAACAAACATTTACCAGGTGTGTCTGTCACATACGGTAGTGGGAATCTGAAGATCTTCCCTGCCCCTTGGCCTCTTGATAGTTTTAAGTGAATCTGAGAACCTTCCCGGATTTGAAAATATACTCTGCCCCCTAATAGGCTGAATGTGGTCACATGGAGCCTGTGGCGGGAGGCTTGTTTTTTCAGCGATGCCCACACCTTGTTACTTTGTGATTGGGCCGTGGGTCGAGGGCTGTGACATTCTCTGATCCAGGAGAAGGCTGTATATACCCTGATGTGAGGTTTTGCATTGGGGCTCACTTTGGGAAGAATTGTGTGGTTTGGCCAGATGAGACTCTGGGCAGCCATTGAGCCCCCCGGCTTTGAAAACCCAGATGTTGGTGCTTCCCTCTCTGGTAGCTGACTAGGTATGGATGTAAGACGGCTGGAAGCCCTGTCTGCTGATCTGTTTCTCTGCTTGTAACTTCTGCTTGTATTCTCTGTAGTTCAGGGTGC
>CM053586.1:5273528-5288597 GCA_028646515.1 Pseudochirops corinnae | reverse complement strand
CAGGGTGCTGACTTTTCCCCCTGAACTAGGTAAATGATATATGTTTGATTAAAGTAAGACTGTTAACCCATTTTGAGTTGCTTTCCTTTAGAAAAGCAGATCTAAGAACCTGTGCTAGCAGCCACCCTGGGTGTGCTAGGTGCTTGCTGCTACATGTACAAAGACAAAATCGAAAGGATCCCTGCTGTCAAGGAGATGACCTCCCCAGTAGGGATATAGTACATATATACATATGTATATGTATGTGTCTACGTGTGTGTGTGTGTGTGTGTAAAGCTTCTGTGAGGTGCAGACAATGTGAATGCCTCCACCCAGGAGGAGTGAAGTGATTCGCCTTTGGTTATACCTCCTTCTCAACTGCTGCAGTGCCTTTCTCCCCACTTTCTAGCCCCTCTTATGTGTTGTCTTGCTTTACTAGATTATAGGCTCCTTCAGGGTAGGGCCTTTCTTGCTGGTTTAGATTGTATCCTCAGTGTTCAACACAGTGCCTGTCACATTTGTTGTTATTATTCAGTCATTTCAATTGTGTTTGACTCTTAGTGAGCCCATCTGGGGTTTTCTTGGCAAAGGCGCCATTTCCTTCTCTAGCTCATTTGACAGATGAGGAAACTGAGGCAAGCAGGGTTAAGTGACTTTCCCAGGGCCACACAGCTAGGAAGTATCTGAGACAAGATTTGAATTCAGGTCTTTCTGACTCTAGGCCCAGTGCTCTATCCGCTGCAGCACCATTAGTGACCTGGCACATAGTAGATGCTTAATAAATGTTCTCTCATTGTTCTCTATGTCTCTTCTTTGTCTCCCTCAGACAAAAATTGCCAAGAGATAGAATTTGAACTCAGGTCTCCTTCCCCTCCCCCCCACTCAATTGTATTTTATTTTTTCTAATTACAACATAAAGATAGTTTTCAAAACTCAATTTTAGAAGATTTTAGTTCTTTTTTTTCTCTCTCCCTCCTTCCCCTCCTTTCCTTCCCCAAGATGGCAATTAATATGATATAGGCTATACATGTACAATCATAATAAACATATTTCTATATTAGTCATATTATGAAAGAATAATAAGAAAAAAAGGGGAAAAAATGCAAGAAAGAAAAAAATAAAAACAGAAAAAGAGAAAATGGTCTACTTTGATCTGTATTTAGACTCCACAGTTCTCTCTCTGGATGTGGATAACATTTTCCATCATGAGTCTTTTGGACTTGTCTTAGATCGTTGTATTGCTGAGAAGAGCTAAGTCTATCAGAGTTGATCATAACACAATGTTGGTGTTACTCTGTACAATGTTCTCCTGGTTCTGCTTACTTCACTCTGCATCAGTTCATGTAAGTCTTTCTAGGTTTTTCTCAGGTCTTCTTGATGCCTAGTCAAGCATGCTATCCCTATTACCTTTCCTATCTTATCACATTCATATTTATTAAAGATAAAACTTTCTGTCAAATAAAAACTCCGAAATATTTTTTCATGTAAATCAACAACCAGCCTCATTTTCCATATTCTATATTTATGAAACCATTTTAAATTTATTTTATTTAACCTAAATATACAGGACTTGAAACATTATCTCCTTGCTTTTTGCCCATTTTTCCAGGATACTGAGATTTTTTTTTTAATCTTGATCCTGTTCTCTTTACATCTGGTTCCCCCCACTCCTCTCCAGCATTGTGTCATTCACAAATCTCTGGAAGTCATCAGGAGAGGATAGGGCCAGATATAGCCATCTCAGTATCTGGCCGCTCAAGATGCCTTTTTTTAAATTGGTGATTTCACTAGTTTGGGGATATGAGGAGCCACTGACTTGAACTATGACTCTAACTCACTGTTATAACATCCATTTGAGAGACTTTGCCAGATGCCTTCTGTAATCCCAATACACTACGGCCACCCTATTGCAAAAGGAAATGAAGTTAGTCTGTCCTAATTTATACATAGTGAGCCAGCCTCACTGCTGGTGATTGCTGCTTCCTTTTCTAAATGCTCACAAACCCTCTGTTTAATCATGTTTTGTCATTTTATAGGGAATTAATATTAAAGTCAACCATCTGTTACTTGGTTAATTCTATCTTCTTCCCTCTTTTGAAAACTGGGAAAGCATTTGCCTGTCTTCCGTCCCCTAACACTTTTTTTTATCCATATTTTATCCATAATTTTATCCATAATTCCTGAAAGATCACTAAGGAAGAGCATTTGGTCATCGCACTGAAAGGGTCTTCAGAAGAAATGGGATATATCTTCCTCTACCCCACCTTACTCTTCTTTGTAGAGGTGGAAGACCCAGGGTGTGAGATACAAAATAGAACATCAGATTTTTTCCATATGTAGATTACTCTTACTGAACACGTTTTCTTCTCTCTTCCCACCCCACTTCACTTGTAATATAAGATCCAGGAGGTGGGAAGAGAGATAGGTGTAGAGGGAAATGTAAGGAATGTAAAAATAAGATACACTATTTTTTTTTTAAAGAAAAAGCCTTTGGAATTGAGAGTCTTAAAATTGGAAGGAGCCTTAAAAGCCATCTGGTCTAAGCCAGAGCTCAACAAGTACCCCTTCTCCATCATTCCTGACCAGCCTTTGCTTGATTATACCCAGTGAATCTTGATCTTTCTCAAATCTACTTTGCTGAAATCTAAGGTGCCTGGTTAACTTTCCTCTGCATGCTTCCTCATATCAGTCATGACCCTGAAGGTGACATGACCACCTTTCATCAAAATTCCTGTGACCTCAGCCTTGGTAACCAGGACCCCATTGTTGGGCAGAATTGGGGTCAAGGTTACAGTTCCCTTTGCTGCTTTTCTTACATTCTGATGTTAAATAGTTGGCAACTAAGGAATTGGATGCTTTGCTCTGGACAGAGTGGACATGACCCTTGAAAGATGGCCATGTTGTTCCATCACTAATATGACTTAATGGCTTTGTGACTTTCTTCAGAAATTCATCATCCATTTCTTCCATCTGGCCACATGGTCTGTAGTATAGTATTTCTCTTCTTTCCTGTTTGATTCTCATGCCAGTGGTCTGTAGCCCTTCTCTTCCAATCAGATTCATGTTTTTTCCAAACAACTTCATATTTTCATGATATAAAATTCATGATATGTTCTGTCCTTGTATCTTTTATTAAAGTTATTGTTTTAGACAGTATATATCCTTTCATTCCTGTATTTCAATTGTGAGTCCAAATGCGCTAAGTGCCAGTGAGGCTCAGATTTCTTAAGGAAGTGTTGTGTTGTCAGTTTAGAAGGAATTCTCTTTGGTAGAGACCAATCAGGTTTTCTATTAAGTGATGCTTTGTCCTTTGGACGATTGTTTTCATCCCCCACAACATTTTGATTTCTCACGATGATTGTCAACCTGACCTTGTATCCCTAATGTCTTAAGGTAACCCAACTACTAGTGACTGAAATGGATTGTCAGGTGAAGTTTTTCTTGGACCAATAAACCACTTTAAATTACAGCTTCGAGGCTTGCTTTTGAGATGCTCAAATCTCTGGGGGAAACTAGCAATATCAAGAACTATTACTTTTCACCAAAATGGGTCTCATCTGATGTACAGTAGACAGAGAGGGCTGTGAGGAAATGGGGCTTGTCAGAAGATTCCGATCTCGTTTTTGATTAGTGAACACAGTCAGGGCATGGGAATTCAGCGGACTTCTTCAACCCTTCATTTGATAAGTGGCATTCTCCTGTGACTGAATTAGGGTGTCCTCTCTAAGGTACATTGGGATAGTGGGCCTCTCTTTTTCCCTTTAGGGCCTGAAGTTTCGAGGTTTCCATATCTATCCATCCCACCTTAGGCCACATGTTTGCCAATATTTTCAGGTCTACGAAAGTTTGAACTTCCAGTATGTATTTAAGGGATATGAAGAGATCATGGGGAAAGTTCTCCGAGTATATTCTGGTCTAGGAGAAAGACTACTAGAGTCAGCCAGGAGATACCTGGGTTCTAAGACTACCATTCAATGCTTACTGATGCTATTTATTCAGTGAGGACTTATTAAGCACCTCCCGTATGCCTGGCATTATGTATGTGCCAGGGGGCTGGCAAAGCCAAGGCAAAACAAAACAGTGATCCTTACCCTCTTGCGAGAGTGGAGGAAGCAACATTGTATTGATAAATGAACATAAGATGTAAACAAAGCTTTTTTTGACCTTAAGCAAATTGCTTATGTTCTCTGATCCTCAGTGTCTTATTTGTTAACTGATTATATGATCCCTAAGGCTCCTTCCAGATATAAATCTGGGTGCCCGTGACCTTTTCTTCTCGATTTCTTTATATTTCTTACCCTCATCTCCCTATCAAACCTCCTATAACTTTAGAATGGCAGGTTGGGCTTGTTGAAATCTAACTCCCAGCATGGCTCTAAGTATCAGGTATTTTGCTATGAGAAGTTATGTTTGAATGACTTTCTCAGGAAAGGTTGCTGACCCATTTGGAGAGTGCCAGTGCTCACGATGATACCCAACACAAAGTGCTTTACTTCTGGTCAGTTAGCTGGTCTTCACAACAGCCCCATTATCATTCCCATTTTACAAATTAAGAAGGTCAGGCAGACAAAGATGAAGTGGCTTGTCCAGGGTCACACAGTTAGTAAGTACCTGAGATAGGATTCAGATTCATGACACAGAGTCCATCACTCCACTGCATCACTTAACTAGAGGTAGAAGGCACCTCAAGCCGGCCTCTACTTGAGCATGAATTCCTTCTCAAGCCCTTGACAAAAGGTCGGCCACCTTTGTGTAGAAGATCTTCACTGAAGAGGATCCCACTTCCTTTTGAGGCAGCCTGGACCCCTTGGGCACAGCCCAAGGAACCTTTTCCTGCTGAACTTCATCTCTGGAATCTCCACCCATTGTTTATAGTTTGGCTCTTTGGGCACAATAAGAAAAGTCTTCAGGAATCCCCACATACGTGAAGACAGCTTTTCTGTCCTCCCCAGGTCTTCTCTTGTCCAGGCTGAACGTTCTGGGTTCCTTCAGCTGACCCATTTTTGGCATGGTCTCAAGGCCCCTCATCGCCCTCATTTCCCTCCTCTAGACTCCCCCACTTATTGCTGTCTTTCCTAAAATAGACCACTCAAAAAAGGACCCTAGCCATGGTCTGACCTGTCAAATCATAAGCATTTCTTATGAAGCACCTACTGTGTGAAAATACAGCGAGACTCACCGCCTTTCAGACAGCTGTGGTATAATTGCAAAGTTTAAAAAAAAAACAACATAAAATTTTATGAAGAAGGTGATTGCCATGGAAACCTATGAACACATTCCTAGGGAGCTTCAGGCCATCACGTTCTCTGTGAATCTTGAGTTTCTCTTTTTGTTTTTTCCTTTTACATGTGATCATCAGAATACTGGGTGTTCTCTAACTTTGTGACTGGGGGCAGGTATCTTTACTTGGGCCTCCTCAGTAAAATCAGATGGTTAGACTAGAAGCCCCTCCAGCTTTAAACCTATGATCCCAGGACACTAGCTGGCAGGTGAACTGGGACAAATTCCTGCACTTCTATGAGACTCGGTTTTCTCATCTGTAAGGGGAGGGGGTAGACCTTGATTGCCTCTGAGGTCCTTCCAGCCCTAGAACTCTGGTAGCCTCCTGACCTAGGTCTCAGAGAAAGCTGACTGGCCTCCTTTGGTTTTGCAGAGCTCAAGAATGCTGGAGCCAGTGGTCACACCCTTTATCTCCCAAGTTCAAAGTCTGACGTACCTGGGTTTTAGGTGAAAATGTCTCGGGACCATCTTTTTCTTGCTTCATGACCTGCAGTTGCATTTCGAAAGCCTCTGGGTTAACAAAGGAAAGCATGCCCATCATATGATTGCAAGTATCACTATCAGGCTTGTGGGAAACAGTGCTGTGAGTCTGTCCTGGGCTTCAGGGCCACAGTCCTGCTCTGTACTGATAACAGTAAGAACCACCACAGCTGACATTCCCATCTTATCAGAGCAAGCCTTTGCGTTAAGGTTCACCAATATGATCTCCTTTGATCTTTTGTGGGAAGAATGAGGGATTTGGATGGAGACTGAGGCCCTGACTTTGAACTCCTACCCTACCCATTGCTGTGTGACTTTGGGCCAGGCAGCTCACATCTTGGGCCTCAGTTTCTTTACCTGTCCTTTTGAGGAGAGATTAAATATGGGTCTCTAAGGTCTCATCTCTTTCATTAGATCTGGGGTCTTCTGATCCAGTCTGTGTCACTTTGGGAAGGTCACTTAACTTCCTGAGTTCTTAATTCCTTAGCTGTAAAATTGGGTGGGGGGAGGGGGCCAGGGAAGTGGGGCCAGACTGGACAACTTGACCTCCAGGGTCCCTCTAGCTCCCTCTGGTGCAGCGGTTCTCAACCTGTGGGTCACGACCCCTTTGGGGGTCCAACAGAGTCGCCTAAGACCATTGGAAAACATGTATTTCCGATGGTCTTAGGAACCAAGACACCGCTCCTCTATCCTCCAGGCTGGTCCGCCCACATGCGGATACTCCCACATATGAGTATTAAAGGGTCCAGGCATTAGGAAGGTTGAGAACCACTGCTCTAGAGGCATGATCCTGCTGGGTCTCAGTGTTGTCCTTGGTAAAAGGAAAGTGTTGATCAGGTGACCTTTCAGGTGCCTCCCCTCCCCTCTTTCCTTCTCTTGGAGATTGAGGATGAATATTGAGGCCCCTCCAGTTGTCGATCTGGAATTCTCAGATTCTTGAGCACCTCCTCCCCTGCATTTGGGGGATCTTTCCCTTCTGGGAGGAAAGTGCTTGAGCCTCAAGGGACTGTCAGACTTTTGGAGCTGCTTTTGGCCCGTTGTCCTGGATAGATTTTACCTCTTTGTTCCTGAGTTCTCCCGGCAAATCTGCTTAGGCAGGATGAGTCCATTCGTTCTTTCCTCCAGCCATTAATCGATGTTGTTTGGAGCTGGCGGGGATGGCCGAGTCTGGTCGTAAAAGTCACCGAAACCTAATCCCAGCTCTGTGAGGGGGGCCTTCCATCTGGGAAGGAGAACAATAATGCTGTGGGCCCAGCTTCAGTGTCTGGTGACCCAGTGTTCTTGCTGGGAGACAAAGGGACAAACCACGGGAAATACTGAACAAGACACCGACTCCCTTGGCGAAGGTTCTCCTTGTGCAGACTCTACACCATGGCCACACCTTCTTCTCCCCTCCCCCCATTGACGCAATATGAAACATCTAAACCTGGGGGGTAGTAGAGCCACTGCTCTTACTTTGGGGACCCCCTTCCTTTGACGAAAAGGAGCTGGGAATTTCACTGACTTTTTTTATGTCTCTGCCCCTGGCAGGAAGATTATTTAAGAACTGCTTCATCCATTTCCCATCTCTGAGTCTTTGCCACTGGCTTTCCCTCTGCCTGGTGCACCTGCCCTCCTCACTGTCATGTCTTAGAATCCCTAGTTCCCTTATATATGGGGCCTCCCCTCATTCCTCCAGCTGTTGGTGCCTCCCCCACCCACCCCGCCATCAGCATGCATCCATTAGGAGTCAATTTTGTGAGTGTGTGGATGAGGATGTGGATGTGGGGTGTTTCCTCTGATAGAACACACACTTCTTGTCCCCTAGTGCCTGGCATACAGTTGGTGCTTATTAGATGACTATCCAGTTGCTTTTTTTGTATTCCCAATGTTTACTGCAGTCCCTGGAATATCAGAAGTGCTGAAGAAATATTTTTGATTGATTCTGAAGATTAATTGGGCCTTTAAACACTCTTAATGAGTTGTGTAGCCCTAGGCAAGTCCCTCAGTCTCCCCAAGTCTCAGTCTTCTTCTCTGTAAAGTGGGGATAACAGTAGCACTTGTCTCATGGAGTTGTGAGGACCAGATGAGATTGGGCTCAGAAAGCACCTTGCAGATAGATGTCTGTGACTCTTACCATTGACCCAGAGGAAGGAGTGCTGCGTTTGGAGGCAGAGACCCTGGGAGCTGATTCTGGCCTCCCTACCTGTGTGATGTTGGGGAAGTTACCTGCCTTGTCTGGTCCTCAGCTCCCTCTGTTTACAAACAGTCCTGGAGGCCCTTCAGACTTGAGGCTTCCATGGTGTCTTCCATACTGGGGCACCTCAAATGTCAGCAATGGAAGGAGGCCATATTCGGGCCATCGGGGAGTTGGCAAGCTGAGCCCACCCTGGTGACATCTGACTGGCCGTATTATTCTTGGGTAGCAGCTCAGTTAGAAGGGAGGCTGTTGGCTAGGGAGCCCTGAGTAAAAGGGAGAGAGGAGGATGAGCTCCAAGGAGGCTGCTGGCTAGGACCTCCTGCGCTGCATGGGGAGAGGGGGACTCACTCTGTTCCCCCTTCTCCAGCAAGTGGCCAGCTTCCTTTGCCATCTTTGCCATCCCGGAGAACTCGTTCTTATTTCTGCCCCCAGAGGAGAGTAGAGGGTATGAGGCCATCAGTCTACCTCCTGAAGGCTCCGATGCCAAGCAGCTCTTAGCAGGGAGGGCTCTAGAAAGGCCTGTGGATAATGCCCCTGAGGAATGTCCGGCTGGGGGTCCTAGAGGCTGGGGACCAGCCCCAGATGTTAGAGCCGGTGCAGAGAGAGCCTGGCCTCAGCGCTGCCCGGCAGGCCTAAGTGGAAACCCTTGGCCAACAGTAAGTGTTCCTGTGGCTGGTGAGGTCACAAGACTCTGGTTCGAGGTGCCTTGGCCTGGTGCCTGATGCTTCCTCTCACCTGTACCTTGGACCTGCATGGAGGAGCTAGAAGGAGGCGCCAAGGAGAGGCTGAACCTTCTCTGCTTATGTCCTGTGGCTCAGTCACCCCTCAGGGTCGCTTCCCTTGTTTTTAACACTCCCACCCTGGAGAGAGTCAAGGTGTCACTGGAGCATCAGACTTAGCATCTAGGGCTGGAAGGGACTTCTAAGGCTCTCCGGTTCCACCCCTTCATTTTACAGCTGGGGAAACTGAAGCCTAGAAAAAGGAAGTGACTTGTTCAGGGTCACACAGAAAGTAACTCATAGGATCCTATGGAGCCAGAAGGTCCTTGGAAGAGAGTGAGTTCCTACCCTGCACTGCCCTCTGTCTTATAGAGAAAGAAACTGAGACAGAGAGGCAAGGTGAACAACTCAGGGTCACCCAGGTAGGAATTTATAGGCTGAAGAAGCCTTATAAGTTAATCCCCTCCTGGCCTACTCCCATCCCCGCCCTCACCCCCACCCCCGCCTCCATCCCCACCCCCACCCCCACCCCCACCCCCACCCCCACCCCAGCCTTATGGAGGAAGAAGCTTCAGCACAGACTGACAGACATTGCCCACAAGGAGCAACAACTTGCAAGTATCTAAGTCAGGATTTGAACTCAAATCCTTCTAACTCCAAGTCCAGTGCCCTCTCCACTGTGCCACGCTGCCTCCCAAGTTAGGGAGACTTGGCTTCAGATCCTACTCTTTCCACTTTGTTGTGTGGCCCTGGGCAAGTCCCTTGATGTTTCTGAGCCCCAGACTGTAACATGTGTGACTTTCAATCCTATACAGTACAATCGCGCATCCCAGACATATGCTTTAAGCTTCTAGAGGCATCATTACCCATCAGTCTTTCCTGTACGTGTGTATATAAATGGGATTTTGCAGACTCTCTCAATGTGGGAAAAGTATAAATAGTGTTTTTGTTTCTTATTTTTGCCTCTGAATAGAAAAGAATGAGTTGTAAGAACCCAGAAACATAGTAGGGATCCCAGCTTAGATTCCAGAGACCCAGAAAGGGAAATGATCAGCCAGACACCCATGGCTAGTAAGCAGCAGGTCCAGTCAGGATCTGAACCCGTATCTTCTGCCTCCCAGGTGAGCGCCCCTTTTGCAACAGGGTCTCCCCATAGCGGGGAGCAAGAGTCGGTGCTGCCACTGACTTCCTCAGGCAGTTCAGTCAGAGAGAGCTCCCTGAACACGGTATAAACAAGCCCAAAGAATTCTCGGAATAATAAATGCCCTGCAATTTTTCCTTGGTCACATCTTTTCAATGACCTTTTCCCCTGCCAGATTTAAAAGTGCAGCTGAAATGCATGAGATGACCCAGTGAGAGAGGACTGAGCTCATCAGGCTTGGTGCCAGCATGGAATTTCAGGTAAAATTGTGTGAGAAGTACAGGGAGGCAGTCTGGGACCTGCCGTCCAGAAAAAAACAACAACTAATGTTTGGAGCTGCCTTGAAAAGTAGTGAGTTGGAGCTGTGGAGTGGTGGAGCACTGGCTCTGGAGTCAAATCCAGCGTCCAATACTTGGCACACTTAGTAGCTGTGTGACCTTGGACAAGTCACTTAACTCCAACTGCCTTTCCTTCCCCCCTCAAAAAAAAAAAAAGAAAAGTGGTGAGTTCCCTGTTGGTTGAAAGCATTCAAGGAGAGGCTGGATAGGTGTAGGGGATCCTTCAGTTCTAAGCTGGAGAGGTAACTGCTAAGATTCTCCCTGCGCTACCATTCTGTCATTCTGTGGCTCCCTGTGTCCTTCCTCAGTGACCCAAGCCACAAGCCATTCTTCCCATCCTACAAGGAAGGGCGCCTCTAGCCCCTGCCATAGCAAGCTCTTCATCCACAAGCATTTATGAAGTTCTGTGCTAAGCTAAATCAAATCAAACAAGACAAACAACCCCTGTCCTCAGGGAGCTGACATTCTAATGGGGAGACCTCATGTGAAAAGGAATAGACACAGGAGAAAAGGGGGGGTACTCTCACAAAGGAGGGGACCAGAAGGGGCCTTTGGCACAAGGTATGATGGGTGGATGTGAGCGGATATCTGAGAAGCCAGGGTGGGAGGCAAGGATAAGCTTCCCAGGCTTGGGCGACAAAGACTGAAGAGAAGCTTCACCTGCCCTCAAGGAGCTTATGTTCTAATCAAATGGACCGTCTGCTGATGCAAGCTGTATAGAAAATGAGCACAATCTGTGGGGAGAGGGTGGGGGGGGGGTGCAGGGAATGCTTGAGCTCAGCTTCATGTTTCTTGAACCCTGGCATCTTCAAGTGGCAAGGGAGCCCCGAGGTCATCGGGGTGAGCCCAGCTGTGTGACGCAGGACTGGAGAACAAAGCAGGAGCCCTTGGGACAGAGAGCTGCCTTCCTGGGGAGCCATCAGGCTCATGGGATTGAAACAGTGAACAGATGGTCATGGGCCTCCTGGAGCCGAGCCAAACCACCGAGGCTATTGTTCTGAGCCAGAGAATGTTTAGGACACCAGGGGAGGAGGACACGTTGCCTGGCTTGCTGTGGGGGGGTGGGGGTGGGGGCAGGTATGAAGAACAGAAACCGGAAGTCAGCCCATTTGGCCAAGGGCCAGTCCTTGCGGCCAGAGAAGTAATTCCTGGGCTCCTTTCTTTCTAGGAGCCTGGTGATGAAATGTGAGGACGGTGGAGGGAAAACCCTTTCTTAACTTGGCTTTTTTGGAAGCCCTCTCCCCCCAGGGCCTGTAGGGTGGGTCAGGAGAGGTCTAGAGAGGTAGCCCTCTCTAGAGGGCTGAAGAAAGTAGGGGATTCCAAGCAGCAGAGGGGAAAGGGTGCTCCCGGTGTGGTCCAGAGCCAGAGTGTGGAGGGTCATACTGCCACACAGAAGAGTCTGCATTATATCCTAGAAACAAGGTGAGACAGTGCAAACAGCTCGAGCTTTTTGTGAAGAAAATGCCAGTGGGGAGTAGAGGAAAGACCTCTGGTCTCAGACCCAGGAGGAAACAGGTTCAGATTCTACCTCTGATGGGGACTTTGTGGCTCTCGTTGTCTTCATCTGTGAAGTGGAGACAATCATACGTCAAACATTTGCAAACTTTATAAATGTTAAGACATTTGATCCTCCTGTGACCTTGCCAGTTAGATGCTACTATTATTCCCATTTTAGAGATGAGAAAACAGAGGCTAAAAGAGATTACACGGCCAAAGGTCACACTGTGGCTAAGGCTTAGCTGTAGGCTTAGACTGAGTCCTGCTGACTCTGGCACTCTTCACAGCTCCCCATGGTCCTCTTGGTAGGAAGAGTGGGGACTTTCAGTCACTTAGCTCTACCTGCCTCCCAGGTTGTTAATGAGGTCACCTCCATGGCCAGCCTCTGGGAGTGACCTAAATGTTATGGTTTTCCTTCCGTCTCACTCTGGGCTGGCCTGAGCAGGGGGTGCTCCTCGCTGTGGCCCAGAGGATTCTGGGATCTCTTGCCCTTCATTAGCTCCCCCACTGAGGCTTCCCTGATTCTTCTATGTCAGGCAGTGCTCAGATTGTCAGCTTGGAGCTGAAGGGAGCCTCAGAGAGTGATCTTACAGATGGGGAGACTGAGGCTCAGAGAGCCAGCAAGGGACAGACCTTGGACCACCAGATTCAGGGGCTAATTCCATGACAACGGCTTGGTTCCGAGCTCCTGATTTTCAGTCCCCATTAACTTCCTTGTTTTTATTATTGATGGCCTTCCATCTGTGCTTACGCAGTGGTTTGCGACATGCTTCCACATCCCCTGCCCCCCCTTAGCTCTCTCAACAACCCTCAAGGTCGGCTGGGCGCAATGATCACCTCGCCCCGTTTTATAAGGGAGGAGACCACGTGGCTCATGGTCACACAGCTATTGTGGAAGGGCCAGAGCCTTCGTCTGCCTCCCCCCCCCTCCATTTCACTGTAAGATTTCTAAGACAGGGTTAAGTGACTTGCCCAGGGTCACACAGCTAGCACGTGTCTGAGGCTGGATTTGAACTCAGAAAGATGAGCCTTCCCAACTCCAGGCCCGGTGTTCTATCCATGACGCCACCCAGTGGCCACGTTTAGGCACACAGTAAATGCTTAATAAACTCTTACTGACTGACTTTGTAAAGAATTTTATAATTTTTCAAAAGTTAAAATATTACAAAAAAATCTGAGCTGTTATTGTAGTTTGTTATTGGTTAGGTGGAGTTTATAGAGTGCTGAACTTGGGCTCAGGAAGACCTGAGTTTCAATCCTGCCTCAGTCACATACTGGCTGTGTGACCCCAGGCAAGTCACTTAAACTCTCTGGACCTCAGTTTTCTCAACTGTAAAATGGGTATAATAGAAGACCCTACCCATCCAGGTTGTTGTGAGGCTCAAAGCTGAGGGCATGAGCCATATAATGCTTGTTGTTGCTGTTCTTACTCCAAAACAGCATCTTGTCCTGTGGCTGCTTCCTGACATTTGTCATTCACTTGTCTGTGTTTGTAGGCTCAGCCTCCATGAGTCTGGTGGGAGGCTGATAGTAATCCTAGCTTCTGGGGGTCCTGGCTTTTCCTTTTTGAGAGCCTGGGGTTTCAAACCTCAGCTTTTGCTAAATTCCAGAAGCTTCCGTTCTCCTGTCGGCCAGATCTCATAAGAGGGGAATGGGTGAGGGTGCCTGTGTGCTTGCAGCACCATCTCCCAGGGACCCCTGCTCAGTGAGTGATCTTTGACCATCCATCCAGTGGGGCTGAGGTCAATCGGCTGGGCCCCTGCCCAGTCCAGCCTAGCTCATTGTCATTGTCCTGGAGCACACCAGGAGACCACAGCTACTTTTGTAACTTGGGCTAAAATTAGTCTCTCATAAGACTGTATTGTTTGAATTGCTTAAGATGGGCATTCCTGGGAGGGGCATTCAAAGCCAAACATATTTCTTACTTAATGTGGATGGAAACATGAGCCAGACCAAGCTCCATCTGGTCCAGTCCAGGGAGGATCTGCACCTAATGTGATGCTCTGTGCTGTAGAGAGTGGAGAAGATGGATGGAGATACGCGGTGGGGGTGGACCAGCACTGTTCTTGGGATTACCTCACTGAACAAATATGGAAGCAGATAGGCTTTGTTTTCTTCTTAAATGTTTTATTAGTAGGTATTTTTTATGCAAAGAGATTTATGGACAAACATTTATTAAGTGCCTACTGTTTGTCAAGCCTTATGGCAGTCCCAGCTGGTCACTTCCTTGATCAGAATTCTGGTGTCTTTCACTGTTTCTGCCAATTTCTGTAAAACAAGGGGTTTTAGATGAACTCTAAGCCTTTTCTGACTTTAAGCCTGTGATCCTAGAAGTGAGAATGATTGTGACATGGTGGGCATCTCTCTTGTGCTCCTGTGGTAGAGGTCTCGGAGCCTAGATTCTTTCCCCAGCTTTACTTCGCTCTGATCTTGTAGAATCTTCCCTTGGACGAAGACACATCCACAGATTGCCCCTAGTCATCGGGCAATTCCTAAAGGTGGGAGAGGGCTTCTCTTACAAGAGGGCTGAACTGAGTGGGGGCCCTTGGAAGGAGATCTCTTATGGGCCTGTCAGCTCAGGGATCTAGGCTCCATCCAGCCCGGGATGGATGAAGACAGCATAGGTTTAGACACACCTACCTCCCTTTGGTTTCAGGCAGGTTACTCAAGTGCCTGGTACACATTGAGTGCTTAATAAATGCTTGATGAAATCAATGCCCAAAGGCCTCTAAAGCCATTCATGGCCCTTGATCCAGCAATATCACTGCTCAAAGAGATCAAAGGAAAAGGACCTGGGAGCCAAGATGGCAGCGTAGGAGCAGCAACATATCGCAGCTCTCACATAGCCACCCCAAAATACCCATAAAATATGACTCTAAACTAATCCTAGAACTCCAAAACGCACACAAATATACTTTCCACTAAAGTCAGCTCGGCTACGAGGAGCCATATCAGCACTGCGAACCCTAACCAGCCTGGCCTGAAGCCCTGGCTAAGCCCTGGGGGCGGCTGGATGGGAGGAGCCGAGCAGCCTCAGATTAGCAGCAGCTGCAAGTTCAGAACGAGGTCATTGGAGCTTGCGAAATCAGGGGAGAAAAGTGGTCCGGCCAAAAGGCCTCCAGGGCTGGAAAGCGAAAGGCAGAGGTTTTGCACCCGCCTCCGCATTGCAGCTTCCACGCCCGTGGCCTGCAGACAGCAGGGGGACTAAGCGATTGTTCAGAGGCCAAGTGCTCTCACGTTGAGCGTCCTGGATCCGGATTGTGGTCTTGGGCCTCAGTCCTGGAGTCTTCATTATCCAGTGAGCTGGAAGTAAGTAGGAAAGGGACCCAGCAACTTCCTGAGAGCTATGGCAACTGGGAGGACCCCAGCGACTTGGGACAGAGCTTTCCCTTCTGGAAGCAGAGCCCCACAGAGATTTAAAAAAAAAATCACGGACTGACCAACCATGAGTAAGAA